>OZ012562.1:7500-72500 GCA_963935595.1 Schoenobius gigantellus | reverse complement strand
ACATTGAATATAAAAGTAAGTATATAATGCTACCCAAAGGGGCTAATCTTATAATGTACATTAATTACTAATTATTGTCGTCTTACGCTAGTGGTGGATTGAATACAAAAAAAAAAAAAAACCTTCCCCTTTTCTCTTTCCTTTTTCTTTTTTTTTCCCTTTTCTTTTTAAAGTTTTTTTGTGGTACAGTAAAATGAATACCTTGAGTTAGTAAATATATTATAATGAGTAGATGCATTTAGGGGTTAAGCTCCCCGAGTAAAAACCTCCAGTTGACCCCCTCGACGCCTCTTAGGCTATGTGTGATGGGACGTGCACCGGGAGGGCATGTGTCAGGTGCTTGTTTAGCATAAAAATAATACCCCCGGGGGTAATCTGACGCCATCATGTCGATGGTGTACCCCTTGTGGCGTCTGTTAAAGTGACGCCGGATGTGTCCAAGGACGACCTTGCCACAGAGGACGCAGATCTTTATGAGGCGGTTTCCGTGTTGCGGTTTTAAGGTCCATGGGAGGAGTTCCTCTCTGCTTTTAGCTATGCTGGGTAGTGCAGGGGGGGATGCCGTGGCTCTCGAGTGTAACGAGTGGGTATGGGTGCGGGTGGAAGAGGCTGGGCTAATAGATAAGGGGGCGGCGGGTGAGTCGGGAGGTGAGGTAAGCTGGGAGGATGTACTGGTGGAGGGGAATCTGCCGATCCGCCCACGCCCTCTGCGCCCACTTATGGGCGACGTTGGGCAAAGTTCGGGGCTAGTATGGGGATGGGGATACTGGTTATGCTGTGGGTCGGGGGAGCGCAGATCTGCAGGTCTGTAAGGTGATGGGACAGGTGAATAGAAAGGGGGGAGTTGCGGGGGGGAGGCGGGGGGAGGAGGAGTCTGGTCGGAGGTACAAGGGGAGGTTGGAGCAACTGCAGGAGCTGGCGAGTGGTTTGTGTGGGCCGGTTCATTTACAATAAGCGCTTCTGTGTCCTGTACAAGCGCGCGCAGCGCAGTAACAAGTTGGGCATGCGCGTGAAGTACGGCAGCGCTGCCCTCGGTGACTTGGGACAGTCGGGAGAGCAGCACAGAAGTTCTGCTGATTATGTCCCTGTCTCTCATGCAGCGTGGGCTGCTGCATCGAGGATGGGGGGGGTTATCGCGGATGGAGTTGTCCATGCCTGTTAACAAACAACAAACAAGAGAAAAGATAGAGAAAGAAAAGAGAGAAAAAAAAAAAAAAAAATAATAATAAAAAAAAACAAAAAGTAAAAAAATATATATATATATATATATATGTATATATTTTAGAATCGGGAGAGTCTATGAACGTCCGACGACTAGTCAGGAGGAATCGCATGCGAGAAAACACTTTTTATAGCAGATAGAACGGGGGACTTTGATTGAGAATGGGATTAGGTACGTAGATTTTGATTTATTGACTATTGTGGTAAGTAACTGTAAGGTGTGTGTGCGAGTGAATATTGCATGCCCGGCGTTACAGGGAGCATAGAAGAGGATTTTGGGAGAGGAATGTAAGGGTCGTGCCCGGGCTCGCAATTGCGTGCCCGAGCCCGGGCTCGCAATTGCGTGCCCGAGCCCGGGCTCGCGATTGGGTGCCCGGCGTGCCCGGGCCCGCAATTGCGTTCCCGACGTGCCCGGGCCCGCAATTGCGTGCCCGACGTTACTGGGAGCATAGAAGAGGATTTTGGGATAGGAATGTAAAGGTCGTGCCCGGGCCCGCAATTGCGTGCCCGAGCCCGGGCTCGCAATTGCGTGCCCGGCGTTACTGGGAGCATAGAGGACGATTTTGGGATAAGAATGTAAGGGTCGTGCCCGGGCTCGCAATTGCGTGCCCGGGCCCGGGCTCGCAACTGCGTGCCCGAGCCCGGGCTCGCAATTGGGTGCCCGGCGTGCCCGGGCCCGCAATTGCGTTCCCGACGTGCCCGGGCCCGCAATTGCGCGCCCGGCGTTACTGGGAACATAGAGGACGATTTTGGGATAGGAATGTAAGGGTCGTGCCCGGGCTCGCAATTGCGTGCCCGGGCCCGGGCCCGCAATTGCGTGCCCGAGCCCGGGCCCGCAATTGGGTGCCCGGCGTGCCCGGGCCCGCAATTGCGTTCCCGACGTGCCCGGGCCCGAAATTGCGTGCCCGGCGTTACTGGGAACATAGAGGACGATTTTGGGATAGGAATGTAAGGGTCGTGCCCGGGCTCGCAATTGCGTGCCCGAGCCCGGGCTCGCAATTGGGTGCCCGGCGTGCCCGGGCCCGCAATTGCGTTCCCGACGTGCCCGGGCCCGCAATTGCGTGCCCGGCGTTACTGGGCGCATAGAAGAGGATTTTGGGATAGGAATGTAAGGGTCGTGCCCGGGCTCGCAATTGCGCGCCCGGCGTTACTGGGCGCATAGATGAGGATTTTGGGATAGGAATGTAAGGGTCGTGCCCGGGCTCGCAATTGCGTGCCCGGGCCCGGGCTCGCAATTGCGTGCCCGAGCCCGGGCCCGCAATTGGGTGCCCGGCGTGCCCGGGCCCGCAATTGCGTTCCCGACGTGCCCGGGCCCGCAATTGCGTGCCCGGCGTTACTGGGCGCATAGAAGAGGATTTTGGGATAGGAATGTAAGGGTCGTGCCCGGGCTCGCAATTGCGCGCCCGAGCCCGGGCTCGCAATTGCGTGCCCGGCGTGCCAGGGACCGCAACTGCGTTCCCGATGAGCCCGGGCCCACAAATGTGCACCCGGCATTACTGGAAGCAATTTTGTAAGGGAATTTGGGAGAAGATTGCATGCACTGTGTGCCCGGGCACGGCTTAAGGAGAGAGAGGGGCAGGGGCGGAATTGGGGAAATTATGGTTTTTGATGGTGGAAAATATGTGCGTGACAAGATTGCTGAAGGACTTTCTGGAGGCTTCCCTGGAGATGACACTAGGTATGGTGAAAGGCTCAATGGAAATTGCAGAGCAGAGGGAAATGTGGTCATGGCGTTTGGAAGAATAAATGGGACAGGATTCGAGCAAGTGTTTAGTTGATTGGGGAGTAAGGCCATCGCAGGGGCAGGAGTCGGAGTCGACGAGCTTGAATCTATGGAGGTAGGTCTTGTGAGCGCCGTGGCCGGACAAGAATTGGGTGATGTGGAAGGAGGGGGGGATGAGTGCGTTGAAGTGAGAGATGTGAGAGAGTGAGGGGAATAGTGCGCGAGTGTTGGATCCCTGAGGCGATGAGATGTAGCGGTTGTCCCATTCAGAGAGGGTGCGCTGGCGGAGAATTTTCTTGATGTAGGACATGGGGAAGCCAATGTAGTCAGGGCGCTTGTGAAGGCGGGTTGCTGCACCGGCCGCTGCGTCTGCGAGCTCGTTTCCCAGGATACCGGAATGACCCTTAACCCAGCAGAAACGAATGGATTGGTTGGTGGGAATAGAGGCGAGGATTGAGTGAATTTGAACTACGAGAGGGTGAGGGTTACTTCGGTTTTGGATTGCTTTGAGGGAGGAAAGGGAATCTGTTAGGATGAGGGTATCAGGAGAAGTAGAAAGTTGAGCATGGCGGCAGGCCTGTAGAATGGCAAAGAGTTCGGCCTGAAACACTGTGCAGGTGTCGTGAAGTTTAAATTTGCGGGTGAGTACTGGGGTTGAGGCCTCAGGGTTTACGCGCACCAGCGCAGCGCCAACATTGCCATTCTCCAGCTTGCTGCCATCCGTGAAAATTTGAATGGAGTTTGGGAGACAGGCTTCGTCGACTTGTGTTTGATCATACGCGGAAACGAATTGAGGGGAGAGCCGTAATGCTGGGTGGAGTAGTTTTCCTGGGTCTTCAGGCGTTTCTAGGGGCAAGTCCCTGGGAGCCAGGGAGGAAAAGCCGTTTATTCTGGTGAGTTCAACCTCACGACGGTCTTGGATGAGGAGGTCAAGCGGGGCAAATTGGGCGAGGGCTAGTGCGGCGTTACCGGAGATGGTACGGTAAGCTCGGATTTTCCTCATGGCAAAGCCCCTTTGAGTGGTCATAAGAGAGCGCCTGGCTTGAGCAGAACAGGCTGTAGAGCCCCAGACTCCGGAGGCATAAGTAATTATGGGGACGATGACCATACGGTAGATGCTATCAACATTTTCAGGTTGAACACCCCAGGAAGGTCGGATGAAGGTGGATAGGCGTGTAAAAAGAGCATTTGCTTTATTGAGTATGTACTCTCGGTGCTTGAAAAAAGTCAAGCGATGATCTACAATGAGGCCGAGGAGCTTCAGGTGTTTGGAGAAGGGTATAATGGTATTGTTGATGCGAAGGGAGATGTGCGAGGATTTCGGGGTGAAGGCGAGGGCTTTGGTTTTGGAAGGGGCGAAGTTGAGTTTCACTGACTCCCCCCAGGACATAACGGAGGCAAGGGCAGAGTCAGCTCTACTCTGAAGAAGGGTGGTATTGGGAGCGGAGATAATAAGGAAGACGTCGTCAGCGTACGCTTGAACCCGGCAGCCTTCGGGGAAGGGGCGGTCGAGAAGTTCATCCAGGATCAGGTTCCATAGGGCTGGGCCGCAGGCAGAGCCTTGCACGCAGCCACGAACCATGGTCCTGGAGGCCTCAACGCCCGCGTATGTGAGGGAGACCTCGCGGTCCTCCAGGTAGCTGTGCACCAAGCGGAAGAGATTGTTGGGGCACTTGATGTGACGCAGTCGCTCCATGATGGCCGGCCACCAGGCCCGATCGAAAGCCGACTGTATATCAAGCGAAATCGCAACTACGAGCTGACCGGAGGCTCTGCAGTGTTTGATGTGAGAGCAGGCGTCATGAAGCGCGGTGACGGTTGAGCGGTTTCGTCTAAATCCGTATTGTAGCGGGTTACTGAGATTTAGCCTTTCGGAGTGATGAATTATTCGGTTAATAAATAGCTTTTCTAGTACCTTTCCGAAGACTGGGATGAGTCCGATAGGGCGGTGGGATCCGAGATTTTCATAGTCGTCCCTTGCTGCTTTGGGAATAATCCTTAGTACAGCCTTCTTCCAGGTCCGGGGGAAATATTCTAAAGTGAGACAGTGGTTTATGATTTTGGTGATGAGATCAGGAAAACAGTTAAATGTAGTAATGCAGATGTCCGAGGTGAGCCCGTCATGGCCTGGAGCTTTACGCGGGGAGATGGAGGCGAGAGCCTCACGTATCTCGTCCGGATGAAAGGGGAGATCGTTGGGAGTATTGGGGGAAGATGAGAAAGCCGTACGGAGAGTCTGATGCCGGGGATGGTTGTCTTCATTCTCAGAGTCTGTAGGGTAAAAGTGGCAGAGTAGGGCGTTGGCGGTATCAGGTCCGTCAGTTGTGGGAGAGCCGTTAATGGTCACGGTCGTGGGGGGGCGGCTAGAGTTCGAGCGTAGCAGGCGGTTTGTGACCGACCACACGTTTTCGCCAGTTTGGGTATTACAGAAGTCGCGGAATTGCCGAGATGACTCCGCACGAATCTCGTTTGCGTACTTCTCTCTCTTTTCTCGGAGTAGACTAGCCAGGGCGGGCAGTTCGGCCTGAGCAGTGGTGTCATGCCTCCTAGCGGCCGCTCGGAGTGCGCGGTGTAGGCGCAAGACCTCGGCCTTAAGCGAGGCGAGTTCCGGAGTCCACCAGGGCGGCTTGGGTTTTGCACCGTTTCCCCTGCGGCGATTGAAGGCCTCATCGGCAGTGGCTTGGATGGTAGAGGTAAGGGTGATAATGGCCTCTTCGAGTTGGTCGGAAGTGAGAGATGAAATATCCAGTTCAGTAAGGTCTGTAAAGGTCATGCGAGTGGAGAGAATATCCTTGAAATTTGCCCAATTGGTTTTTGGGCTGAGATTATATCGAAAGGTGGACGACGGAGGAGGTGAAGGGAGATGTTGGTTGAGGGAGAGGGAGAATTCTATGGGATTATGCTGTGAGGAGGTGACTATTTGCTTGTTGACCCTCCAGTTAATGATACTGGGGGCGATGGAGCTGCTGGTTAGGGTTAGATCGATGATGGAGGTTCTTAGTTGGCCGTGCGTGATCGCTTCAAAGGTTGGGGAGGATCCGTCATTACAGCAATAAAGGTTGTGGGAGTGGAGGAGTTCGTTAATAGCATTCCCCCTAACGTTGCGTCTACCAGAATTATTCCAGAGAGGGTGCCATCCATTTAGATCCCCACCGATAATACACGGAGTGTCACCGATGTGTGTCAGTAGGGAATTGAGGGAACTGAGGGTGTCGAAGGGGTCGGTGTCTGGTTCAATATATATGGAGACAATGTACAATGGCCGCCGTTCAGCGGTGACACGGACTACTGCTAAATTAGGTGTTGATAGGTGGGGAACTCCCAAGGCACAGAGACTCGCAGCCTCTCTGGCTTTGATTAGGACCGCGGCCTTAATTGTTCGGTTCGGAGCCGGAAACTGGAAAGTCTGTATGCCCTGGACGTTCCCCAGCGTTGTCTTATTGCCTAGGTAAGGTTCGGGAACAAGTACGATCGAATGTTGATTGGCCTGAAAGAAGAAACGAAGCTCATGCAGTGCACCCAGGGCGCGATCTAGGTTGCACTGAATGAAATTAACAAAATTGCCGTTGCTCATTGTAAATCAAAGTCAGTTTTTTCCATAATTCTTTGTTTCATATTGCGGACGGTGGGGCAAGAGCTGGAGAATGCAGAATGTTTCGTATCGGTGTTCGCGCCAAATCTAGCGTTATTGTGGGTGCAATTTAGACATATTGGTGCGGCTGTTGCAATGGGGCAGTTGTCTGCGGCGTGTCCGGGCTTCCAGCAGTGCGCACAAAGGTCTTCCTTGGCAGAGCAACGGGCACGGGTATGTCCGAATTGGGCGCATCTTCTGCACTGCATGAACGTTGAAAAATTATCAACGTGCACTCGGCGGTAGTCAACGGTGGCTTTCCCCTTCCTGATGAGGGCATTCCACGCGCGGGGAGAGGTGGAGAGGACGTAATTTATGAGACGCGGGTTTCTGTTATCCCGGGCGAGCTTGAGAGTAATGTCCTGGTAGGTGCAGGAGCTAAGCTCTGGATTTTGCTCCAGAATGGTGGAGACAAGTGACTCCCTGGGGAGCCCCCTGTCGACGCCCTTGAGTATGATGCATGGCCTCAATTTTGTTTCCCTCTCAGCAGTAATGTTGGCGCTGGGGTTGGATGTAATCCGGTTGAGGGCGTCGTTCGCCTGTTCGCTGGTTTCAAACTCAATGCGGGATTTCCCACCTGAGAGGGCGCGGATGTTAGATGGCACGTAGGTGGTGTTCTTAAAGTCAATGGACTCCTTTAGGGCTTTAACTGTGTCCTCTCTGGTGGGCTTAGAGTTAGTTTTAAGGGCAATAACGATTGCCGGGGATGAGCGAAGGGGTGGATCGTTGGAGCTGGGATTTCGCACAGTAGCTGCGCTTACCGTGCTGCCCTGGCGTAATGGTTGTGCCGCGGCTGCTGCTGCTGCATAAGAGCGCGAGAATATTGGTGGTGTTATTGGTGGTGAGAGTTGCAGCTCAGCGCGCAGGGCATGTATTGATTTTTTGATGGCCGGCTCTAATTCCCGCCGAACTGCAGCCACGACCGAGGATTGAATGATGTTTTCTAAATCGTAGGCTGATTTAGAAGGGCCGCTCAAGGAAGTGTTGGTAGAGTTGTGGGGGGTAGAGGCGTTCTTCTTTTCCTTGTTATATAGGTCAAGGAGCAGGTTTTTCGCTAAGCTGATGTTCTCGAAGGCCTGCTCCTTCATGGCTCTGGTGACGCTTCTCCCCGAGGTGAGAATCCCAGGTATACCGGCAATTAGGTTATATAAACGGTTGAAAGTTTCTGAATGTGCAGACTCACCGAAATCAGGGGTGTCGGAATTTGGTTCCTGAGCGCATCTGGGGGCTTTCGGAGGAGCTTTCTGAGAAGAAGCGGCCGCGTCTATGCAAGTAGGTGGGCTGGAACAGTCGGCAGCCCGAGGTGCAGGTGAAGTGTGGGACGAGCCGCTCTCGGAAGTTGGTGCACGCGAGGCTCCCAAGCATGAAGCTCCCGCAGACTCGTCTCGGGGCGTCGATTGATGAGCAGCGATGGGGATGGCAGGAGTCTCCATCTTCTCCGGCGAAGGAGGTGGGGTGCGTGCAATCATAGCGAGGGCTTCAGAAGCCACGCAACGCAACACAGCAAGGCACAGCACAGGCACAGCACAGCACAGCACAACAGTATGGGTCACTGACACTGCAATCCTTAGCGCGAGAATGTGAGTTGTTTCAGCGCGCGCACTCCCGAATCACGAAGGGTAGTCAGCGATAGTCAGCGGAGTCCCCGGGCTCAGGTTAGGATTTGCGTGCCCGGGCTCGGGCTCGGGCTCGGATTTGCGTGCCCGGGCAAGGGTGTGCCCGGGCAAGGGTGTGCCCGGGCTCGGGCTCGGATTTGCGTGCCCGGGCTCGGGCTCGGATTTGCGTGCCCGGGTCAGGGTCGGGCTCGGGCTCGGAAATTGCGTGCCCGGGCAAGGGTGTGCCCGGGCTCGGGCTCGGAATTGCGTGCCCGGGCTCGGGCTCGGGTTACGGATTTGCGTGCCCGGGCAGGGATTTGGTCGCGACTTGAAAATTTGGTCGGAGCGCCACAGAGCGGTCTGTGGGCGCGTGTGCTCAGCTCGAGCTCTCGACGACGACTGTGGTTAGGTTAGGTTAGGTTAGGTTAGGTTAGGTTAAGTCGTCGTCGAGCGCTCGTGGCAAACGCACGCGTCCGCGGTGAGCCAACGAGCCCGAAGTGCCAAGTGCCCGAAGTTCCAAGTGCCCAAAGTGCCAAGTACCCAAAGTGCCCGCGAAGGTACCCAAAGTACCCGAAGTGCCCGAGGAGCCCAAGAGGGCCAAAGTGCCCAAAGTGCCCGGGAAGGTACCCAAAGTACCCAAAGTACCCAAAGTGCCCGAGAAGCCCAAGAGGACCAAAGTGCCCAACGAGCCCAAAGTGCCCGAGAGGGCCAAGGTGCCCGAGGGGGCCAAAGTGCCCAACGAGCCCAAAGTGCCCAACGAGCCCAAAGTGCCGAACGAGCCCAAAGTGCCCGAGAGGGCCAAAGTGCCCGAGGGGGCCAAAGTGCCCGTTCGCGCTCTGACCGCCGTCGGGAGCACGCGCGCCTTCCGAGTCGCTCCGCCGGTCGCAGGCCCTAGCCCGGGCTCTCCCTGGCCCTGTGCCCGAGCCCGCCGGGCCGGAATTTGTCGTCGTCATCGTTGCGGTGAACGATCGAGTGGTGTCGGCACTCCCGGTGCCTAGTGCTGGTGCAGTGTCGTGTGGCGACCCCGACACTTTTGTGTCGGGTGAACGCGGTGTTTTGTGGTGTTGTGCTGTGCGCTGTGCTGAGCAGATAGGACTGCAGTGCGGCCGCATCGTGCGCATCAGGACTTCATTATAAACTGTAAGTTTTAGTTTATAAGGTAGCTGTAAGGACAATTTTGTGGACCATAGTGGCGTAGTTTTAAGATACAAACACTAAGGTGCTTAATTTTAAGGTAGACTAAGTTTTTGTTGAACTGTCATTTGTATATATTTTGGTGTGATTTTATATACATTTTGTGTGTGTGCGACGGGCAAAGCCCGTATCGGTAGTCCACTATGGACGCCTTCAGCGTGTCTGACGCCACAGGGCCGTCAGACTACGAGGTGAGGGACCTCCTAGGAGAGGCCTTCTCGGGTGGTGAGGAGGATGCGCGTGCGATTGCTGAGCGCACAACTCTCTGGGTCGACAGAGTTGGCACTCCGGCCAGCAGCAACAGCCGCAAAAGGCCAAATCTTGGCCGTTTTTTCAGCGCCAGCTCCGGCACAGAGTCGGAGCTGGACACGGAGGTGGAGGTGGAGGGAGCTAGAGCCCCCTTGCCGAAGGTGGCGCGAAAGGCCAATAAGGCCCGCAAGGGGAAAAAGACACCTGATGGAAGTGTTATCCTCCACTCGGTTGGGCTCTCCCAGGCCCGTAAGGAGCTCGAGGAGGGCCCAGCGGAAGTAGACGTCCCGAAGCCCCCTAAGGGCAAGGGAAAGGGGAAGGCCACGAAGAGGGAGAGGCCCCCTTCACCAGAGGGGCTGACGAATGAGGAGCTTCTGGGTAGGGCGGAAGCTAGCGCCTCGCTCATCGTGGAGGTGGCCAAGAAGTCTGGCAACCTCAAGGGTACGTGTGTGCGGGAGCTCAAAGAGGCCTCCGCATCTATCTTGGGGGTTGCCAGAACTCTGGCGGAGCGGAAGACCTCCGAGGAGGTTCGCCGTTTACAGGCCGACAACCGCCGACTGAAAAGCCAATTAGACGGCCTTCAGTCGGAGGTTGCGGCTCTGAGGCGAGACTACTCGGAGCGGGGAAGGGGAGCGAGCCCACGCCAGAGGGCGAGCCCGCCGCCTGTGGCGGCACCAGTAGCGGCACCAGCGGTGGCCCCGAAGGGGGACGTAGTGACTCGGGACGAGTTCATGACATTCATGGACTCGTTCCAGTCAGATATGATGTCCCTTTTCGGGAACATGTGTGCCGCCAGGATGGACGGCCTAGAGGTTGACGGGCGCCTTCTGCCGGCCAAGTCGCACCGGCCCCCACTGGCCAGCGACAAGGCCGCTAGGAACCAGCCCGCCAAGCAGGCACCCCCTGCCGCTGCTGCGGAAGCACCAGCAGCGCCCGCGACTAAGGGTAGGAAGAAGAGGGAGGTGACCACCCTGGCCCCTGAGGCGAACCTGCCAAAGAAGGCCAGGGAGGTCAAAGCCAAGAAGGCTCCGGCGGCTCCGGCCGCTGCGCCGGAACCGGTGGCGGGGCCTTCGAGGCCCGACACCTCCAAGCCCCCCGAAGCGGAGGGCTGGAGCACGGTGGTGAAGAGGGGGCGCCGCAAGCCAGCCAAGACGGCGACGGCAACGGCTGCGGCCAAGGCTGCGCCCCCACCACCCCCAGCCACCGCCGCCAAGCCCAAGATGCCTACGGCACCTAAGACTTTGGCGGTGGTGATCACCCTTACGCCGGAAGCGGTGGCAAAAGGCGCCACATACGCCGCCGCCATCGCGACGGCTAAGGGAAATATAAAGCTGGGGGATGTGGGGATAGAGGGGAGCGCAAAGTTCCGGACGGGGATGACGGGAGCTCGTATCCTCGAGCTCCCGAAAGGCACCTCGCCGGAGCAGGCGGATGCGCTCGCCGTGCGCATAGCGGAGGTGCTCGGCGACGCCGCCAAGGTGGCGCGCCCGACCAAAAACGCGGACATCCGAGTCACCGGACTGGATGACTCGGTGACCGCGGAGGAGGTGGGCGGGGCCTTAGCGACGTTGGCGGAGTGCCCCCGCGCCGCGATCAGGGTAGGCACGGTCCACCCTGGTCTCAGGGGCATGGGAGCCGCCAACGTGTCGGCTCCCATCGATGTGGCGAAGCGCCTCGCGAGCGCTGGAAAGGTGACGGTGGGATGGAGCAGCGCCTCCATCCGCCTGCTAGAACAGCGCCCCATGCGCTGCTTCCGCTGCATGGGGATCGGTCACCCCGTGCAGCGGTGCCCCTCCGCCAAGGACCGCAGCGCGCTCTGCTTCCGCTGCGGTTCGGAGGGGCACGCAGCCGCCACCTGCCAAGGGCAGGTGAAGTGCGCCGTGTGCGCGGACGCCGGCAAGCCTTCCACTCACCGGATGGGGGGCCTCAGTTGCAACCCCCCATCGGTGAGGGGAAGACTGATGCCGAGGGCTGCCACAGCGGCGGCTACCGGGCGGGCAGCACTGTCCGCCAGGGAGGAGATTCCCATGGACACCGCCAATGGCCAGTAGGTCCACTGGGAATCTCCTCCAAGTCAACATCAACCACTGCGCCGCGGCACAGGACCTCCTGTGCCAGTCGATGGCGCAGTGGCGGATAGACCTGGCGGTGGTCTCCGAGCCGTACGCGGTGCCCCAGTCCACGAGGTGGGCTGAGTCCACCGACGGCTCGGCGGCCGTTGTGGTGCCACCCACGAGCTCGGCCCCCCCCATCTCGGTCAGGGAGAGGGGGCCCGGGTACGTGGCCGTCAAGTGGGGAGAAGTGGTGGTGGTGTCCACCTACTTCTCCCCGAACCGCAGTCGGGCAGACTTTGAGGCCTACCTGACTGCGGTCGAGGGGGTGGTGAGGAGGGCGGCGCCCCTGCAAGTTTTGGTGGCGGGCGACCTCAACGCTAAATCGCGCGTGTGGGGCTCGCCCGCCACGGACATCAGGGGTGGTTTAGTCGAGTCCTGGGCCACGAGCCTGGGACTCGACGTCCTCAACCGAGGGTCCACCCCGACGTGCGTGCGGTGGCAGGGTTCGTCGATCGTCGACGTGACCCTGGCCACCGCACCCCTCGCCGCGAGGGTGAGGGACTGGAGAGTGGAGGCAGAGGAGGAGACCATGTCGGACCACCGGTACGTCCGATATTCGGTCTCCCCCTCGCACGCCTCCACGTCTCCAGCGGGAACGGGTGCCGCCTTCCGCCGATGGGCGGTGACGCATCTCCAGCCCGACGTGGCGATGGAGGCGGCGATGGTGCGGGAGTGGTCCGAGCTGCCCCCGCACCTCGCCGGCGACGCTGGCGGCATGGCGGCGCACTTCGCGGAGGACCTTAGAGTCGTCTGCGACGCCGCCATGCCGCGAGCGAAACCGGCCGCGCGCAAGCGGCAGGTGTACTGGTGGTCGCAGACCATAGCGGATCTGCGCGCCACCAGTTGGAGGGCGCGGCGCGCCTACCTGCGGTGCAGAAGGCGCGCCACCAGGAGGACGCCCGACGAGGAGGAAACTCTGCGTCGGGCGTACAGGGAGGCGAGCAAGGCCCTCAAGACGGAGATCTTGAGGGCCAAAACGGAGTCGTGGAACTCTTTTATAGAGCTCCTCGACTCCGACCCCTGGGGACGGCCGTACCGACTGGTGAGGGGGAAGTACGGAAACAGTGCTCCCCCGATACACCAGTTGGACGAGGGGCTCGTGCAGAGGGTTCTAGGGTCGCTCTTCCCCGACCCTGGACCCTTCGAGCCCCCGAGGATGGTCGCCCCCAGCGCCTCCCTCGAAGTGGAGGAAGCGGGCCCTCCCGTGTCGGACCTCGAGTTCAACGCGGTGAGGGAGCGGTTCCGGCGCAAGGGGAAGGGGAAGGCGCCGGGACCGGACGGGGTGCCAGCGAGGGTCCTGTGCCTGGCACTGGGCCCCCTGGAGGAGCGGTTCCGGGCGGTGCTCAATACGAGCATCGCCTCGGGCCGGTTCCCTCAGGGCTGGAAGGTGGGGCGACTCTGCCTTCTGCGAAAGCCGAATCGCCCCGCCGATGCCCCGTCGGGGTACAGGCCGGTGGTGCTGCTCGACGAGGCCGGGAAGTTTTTTGAGAAAATTCTCGCTTCCCGGATCGTCGAGCATCTGGAGGGCCCGGGACCGGACTTGGCCGAGCGCCAGTACGGTTTCCGCACCGGCCGGTCCACCGTGGACGCGGTGGCCCACCTCAAGAGGTGGACTGAGGGGGCCACGTCGGCGGGGGAGGTTGTCGTTGCGGTGTCGTTAGACATCCGCAACGCATTCAACAGCCTCCCCCACGAATGCATAGAGGAGGCACTGCGTTTCCACGGAGTGCCCCTCTACCTCCGCTCCCTCATCACCGATTACCTCCGCGGGAGGGAAATCGTGTATGAGGGGGCGGACGGTCGCGTCCACAGGTGGCCGATGGCGGCGGGAGTACCCCAGGGTTCCGTGCTGGGCCCTCTGCTCTGGAACCTGGGGTACAACTGGGTTCTGCGGGGCAACCTCCTGCCGAATATGGAGGTTGTCTGCTTCGCCGACGACACCCTTGTCGCGGCGAAGGGGCGCACGTACGAGGAGGCGGTCCACCTGGCGTCGGTCGGCACGACGATGGTCGTCCGGCGCATCCGCCTCCTCGGGCTGGACGTGGCCGTCGAGAAGACGACGGCCATGACGTTCAGGCCGCCGCGTCGACGCAGACCCCAGGCGGGGCTCCGTGTCCGAGTGGAGGGGGTCCAAGTCCAGGTCGAGAGCTCCATGAAGTATCTCGGTCTGGTGCTGGACCCCCGTTGGGATTTCGAGGAGCATTTCAAGCTCCTCGCCCCAAGGCTGTCTGCCGCCGCGGCAGCCCTCGGACGGGTCCTCCCCAACGTGGGGGGACCGGGCGCAGCGTGCCGTCGACTTTATCAGACGGTGATAAAGTCGATGGCGCTGTACGGAGCCCCGATTTGGGCGGAGCGTCTCGCCCCCCGAACGATGGCCCTCCTGCGCAGGCCGCAGAGGGTCATTGCCACCCGGGCCGTGCGGGCCTACCGCACGGTCTCTCACGGGGCGGCCTGCGTTCTAGCGGGCTCGCCTCCGTGGGATGTCGAGGCACGCGTCCTTGCGGCCGTGCACCGACATCGGGTGGCAGCGAGGAGTCGGGGGGAGCGGCCCCTCCCGCAGGAGGTGGCGCGCGCGAGGCACCTGGCGCAGAGGGAGGCTCTCCGCCAGTGGGCCGAGACGCTCGCCCACCCAGCTGCCGGCCACTGGACGATCGAGGCCGTTCGTCCAGTGTTGGAGGAGTGGGTTGGGCGCCGGCGAGGCAGCCTCACCTACCGGATGGTGCAGATGATGACCGGGCACGGGTGCTTCGGACATTATCTGCATCATGTCGCACGGAGGGAGCAGACGCCGCAGTGTCACCATTGCGGCGCTCCCGTCGACACGGCCGGGCACACCCTCTCGGAGTGCCCGGCCTGGCGACCCCAGCGCGATGCATTAGCCCTCGCGCTGGGCCTAGGTAGGGGTACGCCCGTCGCGCTGGCCAGCATCGCACGGGAGATGCTGACCAGCGCGGCGGCGTGGGAGGCTGTCGCCTCCTTCTGCGAGGACGTTATCTCGCAGAAGGAGGCTGCGGAGCGGGCGCGAGAGGATGACCCTCTCGCCGCACCGCTCCGGCGCAGGCGGTTGGGGAGGAGGAGGCGCGCGTTTCTCAACGCACGCCAGCTCCCCTAGCAAGCTGGCGGTTGAAATGGCTCGGCCGGATGACCACCGGCCGAGAGATACTTTTCACCCCTAGCTTGGCCGTCTGGGGGGGTCGAATTTCTCAAGATACTTGTCGACCCCCTCCGTAGAGGTAAGCCCTGGCACCAGGCAACCCTCCAGGGGGCACAATCGGGGAATGGCCAACGCCGATCCCGATTGTGTCCCCACGGAGGTCTAAGTATCTAGAGAGTTTTTAGCCGGTAGTGGGTCTTCTACCCGAGTCCTGCATATCCAAGGGGTGGCCTAGTCAGCTGAATGCCCTTGTCGAATACCGTAAAGACTGTATTTTCTCTCTTGTAAAAAAAAAAAAAAAAAAGGTTAGGTTAGGTTAGGTTAGGTTAGGTTAGGTTAGGTTAGGTTAGGTTAGGTTAGGTTAGGTTAGGTTAGGTTAGGTTAGGTTAGGTTAGGTTAGGTTAGGTTTCCGTGTGCAGTTTCCAGTCTGCCATCGGACGCGTCCCCGGGTTGCGGATAGGGGAACGCCCCCCAGATATGGGGGGTACCGGCTTGCCGGCGCGGACAAAAACTGGTGTGTGGCCGCTTGCCCTTTTCAGGGCACGGTCACACAAACCCGTAGCCCCACACTGAGTGGGGTCGGGGGCCTTCGGGCTGCGAGGAAGAAAACCTCTATAAAAAATTACCCCGTGGGTGACATCCTCCCCTTCTTGGTTAAGAAGGGGTGTGTATGTCGCCGGTGGACCCGCTTGCGGGTCGTGGTATGGCCGGATTTTATCCGGCGGCCACTTCATGTGGCAGTGCGGGGGCGTTACTACGCCATGGCACTTTGTGCCTAATGAGGTGTATCGCATTCGATACCCTCGGGCTTCGGCCCACCCGCGCGGCGGCAGACCCAGTGGGGTCCGCCGCCGGGCAAACCGTAGGCCGCATTGAGCGGAGACGGGGGTCCGGCGCACTGAGCGTCGGGCCGCGTGGAAGAAAACCACTATAAAAAATCACCCCAATCCTAAGGTCTGGTCCGTGCCGATGGGATGAATGGCTGGAGGGAATCCAGTCCCAAGCGGCCACCCCAGGGAGCTCACCCTCCAAAGCGCTAACATGGATTGCAGTCAGAAAAAACAAACTCACCAGGGGGTTTCAGTCCCCCCCGTAGGACCGCGCAAGGCGGCTGCGGGCAGCCGGGGGTATCTGGTGCCGTGCCAACTGCAATCCACTTTATCGAATGCGACATCCAAATGCGAACCCGTTCAGAGCGGGCCTCCACCGTTGTCCGGGGCGGTGGTTGACAATGCAACCGAGGCGAGTAGGCGTGTATATATTCCTGTACATAGTGTTGTAAATAGTTCTGTACATAAACCTGTAAGTAGTTCGGTGTTGCTCCGATATGGGAGCATCGAGAGAATGCCTGGAGCCGCGCTTTCGCGGTCTGGCTCGGCGCCCTCGATTAGTGGTGTACATAATAATGTAAATAGCGTAGTTTTAAGCTCTAGTTGTAAGAAAACTGAGACGGCGGTTGCGCCTCAGACAAGGAAGCGACAAGCGGACGATTCTGATTCGTCCTCCAGATCGGCTCAGTCCGTCATATCGGTCACTGAGTCGATAGTAATGACAGAGGATCCTTCCGACGCGGCTTCTAACACCTCGCGGCGTCGGAGGAAAAAACAGAGGAAGCGGAGCTCGGTGGATTCCGGCTCCGACTCAGAGACCGACGTGCCAACGGCAGCGTCAGGTAGTGAAGGGAAACCAGTTTCTTCCGGCAAAGGGCGCGGGCGTGGTCGTGGACGCCCCCCTACGACGGGAGAATATGTTGGGCTCGCCAAAGCCAAGCGGGAGCTGGCAGCGGCTGAGCGTGAGGAGCATCAACTCCGCCTCGACAAAGAGATCGCCGAGGCAGAAAAGAAGGTCTACGAGACTCGTGCCCGTTTTTATGCGAGTCGAGCAGACACCCCAGAAGAGACAGCCGCCCCAACCGGTACGACTGCCCTCGATATCGAGGAAATGGTCCGGTCGGAATGCGGTATAATTCTAGAAGTGGCGAAGAAGTCGTCGCAATTGAAAGGGACTTTTCAGAAATCCCTGAAGAAAGCGGCGGCTTCTCTACAGGAGTGCTTCGAGGAAGTGTCCCGGAAAACGATATCCGAGGACACACGGAAGTTAAGGGCCGAAAATGAGGCCCTTAAAAAAGAAATGACCGAAATGAGGCGCATGATGGCGGACCTCAGGGCGGAGCTGGACGCCGTCAAGGCGTGTCGGAGGGATCCCCAACGGGTCGATTCTCCGGTCATAGACGGCGACCGCATGGATGTGGCCGAGCCGGTAGCGGACGTGGAGATTGCCTCTCCTTCCCCCCTTCCCGCCGAGCCCACCAAGTCTAAGCCCACGAAACCCGCTAAGCGTGCTCGCCCATCTTCCGCCACAGCGGAGACCAATATCCCGATCGACCCGGCCTTGGAGGCATTCGAGGCCAAGATCACCAGGGCGATCGGGACAATGATCAATGCCCGCTTCGAGGGCATAGAGGAGCGCCTCCTTCCAGAGAAGAGGTTGAGGCCCCCTCTCGCAGCAGATAAGTCATCTGGTCGCGCGCCCTCGAAGCCGGCAAAGGATAAGAAGTCATCCCGAGTGGATGGACCGGCCGAAGAGCCGGTCGCGCGGAATCCTGCTGGTAAGGGCAAAGCCACGAAAGGCCAGCAGGTCAAAAAGTCATCGACTCAATCGTCGGCCCCATCTACCTCCCGGGCGTCTGCCGCAAAGGCAACTCAACCCCCGGTCGAGGAATGGACAACGGTTGAGTCGAAGAACAAGAGGCGCAGAAGGCGCAGAAAGGGAAAGCGGAGCGAGCAGCCGGAGCAGAGAAAAGACGGCTATTCTGCTGCTACTAAGGCGAAGTCGGCACGCCCACCTGCCGCCGCCACCACCGCCGCTCCTGCCGCCACAGCCAAGCCCAAAGCAGGGCCTAAGCCGGCAACGCCCAGACTGGTGCCTCCAAAATCGGCCGCAGTGGTCATCACTCTAGACCCTGCCGCCATGGAGAAGGGCACCACTTACGCTGAAATCCTCAGTCGAGCTCGCCAAAATATCAACGTCGCTGAGCTCGACATAGGGAAACTGACGTGCCGCCACACGGCAGCTGGCGCCCGAATCATAGAAATTCCTGGCGCCCAAGGCAGCGAAAAAGCGGACCTCCTGGCGTCTAAACTCCAGGAGGCACTTGCAGGGGTTGCCACCGTCGTCCGCCCCACCAAACGCGTGGACCTGAGGGTCTCGGGGTTGGACGACTCAGTGGTAAAAGAAGAGGTGGCGACCGCAATCGCCAAGAAGGGTGGTTGCAACGCTGACCTTATAAAGGTCAGCGATATTCGTGCCGGACCGGGCGGACTAGGCACTGCAATCGTGCAGTGCCCCGTTGCCGCCGCCAAGATCGTGGTTGAGGGCCGACTCCTAATTGGTTGGAGCTCGGTCCAAGTAAAGGCGCTACAGGCCCGCCCATTGCGCTGCTTTAAGTGTTTGGGCGCGGGTCACACCCGCCAGCTTTGCCCCTCCGAGGTGGACCGGAGTGGGCTATGCTTCAGGTGCGGAGAGACTGGCCACAAAGGCTCAACGTGCAGCGCAGAGCCACGCTGCATCGTGTGCGCCTCTGCGAAGAGGCCGGCCGGTCACTTGTTGGGGGGCAGTAAATGCAAGGCCCCCCATGTGAGAGGGAAGCCCCCCGATGTTCGGAGGGCTGTGCGTCCGAGTGAGGACCAGGAGGGAGCTGTAATGGAGACTTGATGGATTTAGGTCGTCATTACAGCTTCCTCCAAGGGAACTTGAACCACTCCGCCAGGGCTCAAGACTTGCTGATGCAAGTTCTGGCGGAGTGGTCTGTCGATGTGGGTGTGGCCGCGGAGCCGTATTTCGTCCCCGACCGGTCCAATTGGGCTGGAGACCGGGACGGCTCCGTGGCCATCGTTGTGCGCCCGGCGTTCAGGAGCAGCCCTCTCTCTGTGGTCGAGAGAGGTGCCGGCTACGTTGTGGCCAATTGGGAGAAGGTCACCCTGATAGGGGTGTACTTTTCTCCCAATAAACCCCTGGCCGAATTCGAGGTCTTCCTCGTGGCCGTTGGGGCAGCCGTGAGACGGGCTTCACCGCGTCAGGTTCTCCTCCTTGGGGATCTGAACGCGAAATCCGTCATGTGGGGTAGTCCCGCGACTGATGCTCGCGGCCAGGTTGTGGAGAGTTGGGCGGCCGCATCAGGCCTCTCCCTTCTCAATCAGGGGGCAACCCATACCTGCGTGCGCCAACAGGGCGGGTCGATCGTTGACGTTTCGTTCGCGACCCCCGCCCTCGCGCGCAGAGTCAGGGACTGGCGGGTGATGACGCGGGTGGAGAGTCTCTCCGATCACCGATATATTCGGTTTGAGATTCCCACCCAGCGCTCCCCAGCCTCACAAGCCCCCCGAGGAGGCGGTCGTGCCCCACGTTGGGCCTTGGCCCGACTCGACAGGGAGTCGGCGGAGGAGGCGGCCATAGTGCAGGGCTGGTGCCTGCGGCCAATGGACGGTCCCAACGTGGACGAGGGTGCCACCCGGTTTCAGGAGGCCCTCACGGAGGTGTGCGAGGCTTCCATGCCTCGATCGCACCCTCCGAAGGACCGTCATGCGGCGTATTGGTGGTCCCAGGACCTGGCGGATCTGCGCTCAGCCTGCACTGCAGCTCGGCGGGCTTACACCCGCTATCGGAGACGACGCGTCAGGAACACCCAAGAGGAGGACCACCTGTACGAGCAGTACAAGGAGTCCAAGAAGGCCCTGCAAACGGCCATCTCCCGTTCCAAGGAGGTGGCCAGGGAGGAGATGCTGCAGGGCCTCAATGAGGATCCGTGGGGGCGGCCTTATAAAACCGCACGCAACCAGCTGCGATCGCGCGGTGCCCCCCTCACGGAGACGATGGACCCCGAACTCCTGCGCACGGTGGTCCATGAACTGTTCCCGCCGATTGACAGTTTCTCCCCGCCGAGCATGGCCCCGCCGCTTGAGGCGAATGTGGCCTCTCACGCAGGCGACCCCCCTCCCATTGGAGAGGAAGAACTCAGGGAGGCTGTCTCCCGTCTTAGGGGCAAGCGCACCGCCCCCGGTCCGGATGGAGTCCCGGGCAAAGTCTTGGGACTCTCCGCCGTCCACCTAGGCGACCACCTTCGGGAGCTGTTCGATGCGTGTCTCCGCACCGGGCAGTTCCCGAAGCCATGGAAGGATGGGACCTTATGTCTCCTTCGTAAGGAGAACCGGCCCGCGGACGATCCGTCCGGATACCGGCCGATTGTGCTGCTGGATGAGGTCGGCAAGGTTTTTGAGAGGGTTGTGGCCTCCCGACTCATCCAGCACATCTCAGAGGTGGGGCCGAATCTGTCCCACAATCAGTTTGGGTTCCGTGTGGGGCGTTCCACCATTGACGCTCTCACTGATCTGAGGTCCATCGTGAGCGACGCAAACGATAAGGGGGAGAGGGTGCTGGCGGTGTCCTTAGACATCGCCAATGCCTTCAATACCCTCCCCTTCGATACCATCCAAGAGGCGCTCCGCTACCATGGAGTGCCCCCTTATTTGCTGCGCGTCCTCAAAAGCTACTTAGAGCTACGAGAGGTGGTTTTCGTTGACCAAAGTGGTGTGGCTGGCCGCCACCCTATGTCCCGCGGCGTTCCACAGGGGTCTGTTCTCGGACCCCTACTTTGGAACGTCGGGTATGACTGGGTGCTCCGCGCCGCCCTCCCTCCCCGTGTGAGACTACTTTGTTACGCCGACGACACGCTTGTGACCGCGAGGGGGAGGGACCTGGAGGAGACCCTCCGGCTGGCCTCAGTGTTCACCACTTTGGTCGTCGAACGGATCGAGGCTCTCGGCCTCAAAGTGGCGCTCCACAAAACTGAGGCCCTGTTGTTTCATGGGCCTCGTAGAGGAGCCCCACCGGGTGCCGAAATCTTTGTGGCCGGCGTGAGAGTGCCGCTTCAGCGGCATCTCAAATACTTGGGGTTGATTATTGACGGGAGGTGGGGGTTCGACGAGCATTTTCGTCGCCTCGAACCCCGCCTCCTCGGGGCAGCAGATGCGCTCGGGCGTCTTCTCCCGAATGTCGGGGGCCCGAGCGCATCCGTTAGGTGCCTTTATGCGGGCATCGTTCGGAGCATGGCCCTGTACGGGGCTCCAGTGTGGGCAGACGCTCTAAGCCCTCGTGCCGTTGCGTCCCTTCACAGGGCGCAGCGCGCCATGGCGTTAAGAGCCATTCGGGCGTACCGCACAGTGTCCCACACGGCGGCATGTGTGCTGGCCGGCACTCCCCCATGGGAGTTGACGTCCCACGTCCTGGCGGCCGCCTATCGCGTTCGGGTGGACGCAAGAGACGGCGACCGGCGCTTGGCGCCGAGAGAGAGGGCCTCCGCCTTGGAGGAGGCCACAGTGGAGGTGTTCCGCCTATGGTATGAGGAGCTCGAGGAGCTGAGGGGTTCGGCCTCGGTCTCTGGCACGTTGTCCAGGACCTTGGAGGCCATGCACCCCTTCCTCACATCATGGGCGAACAGGCACCATGGGTCGCTCTCCTACCACCTGGTGCAGATTCTCAGCGGCCACGGTTGTTTTGGCCGCTATCTGCACCGCATCGGTCGAGAAGCGACCCCCCAGTGCCACCACTGTGGCGCCGACGAGGACACCGCGCAGCACACCTTAGCGGTGTGCCCCGCCTTCTCCTCAGAGCGCCGGGAGTTGGTCGCCGTAATAGGCGATGATCTCTCCCTCCAGAACGTGGTCTGTGCCATGCTGGAGGGAGAGAGGACGTGGGACGCGGTGAACTCCTTCTGCGTGGACGTGATGACGCAGAAGGAGTCGGCGGAGAGGGCCAGGGAGGAAGATCCCGAGGCCAATCCATGCCGCCGTAGAAGGACGGGGCGGAGGAGGCGGAACTACGCCCGCCTTCTTCCTCCTGACGGCAACCAGCGGGGCCCTGGGTCGGGAAGCCCGGGCCCTGCATTGCATCGGTTGCCGCCAGTCGCTGATCCCCTGGATGCCCCGGGGGATCACCGGCCTCCCCCTTTCGGGGGGGTGAGAGGGGCTCGCCATAGGCGAGCAGACGCCGACGAGGTCGTGGAAGTGTTCGTCAGAGTTCCCATGACCTTGTCCGGCAGCGACGCGGCCCTCCTCGGCGTGTCCTCTTCAGACGAAGAGGACACGGCGATGATGGACGTGCTCGCGCCAAGGCGTATGTGAGGGGCATCGATGGGTTTTAGTCGGTAGGCCGCGGCATTGCACTCCCTGGTGGACATACCATCCCGTCCGCCAGGGGCCGCGGAGAGTCCGACATAACCCCGCGCCTTCCCAAGCGCGGGGTATGCGTAATGCATTTCCCATCGTAAAAAAAAAAAAAAAAAAAAAAAAAAAAAAAAAAAAAAAAAAAAAAAAAAAAAAAAAAAGGTTAGGTTAGGTTAGGTTAGGTTAGGTTAGGTTAGGTTAGGTTAGGTTAGGTTAGGTTAGGTTAGGTTAGGTTAGGTTAGGTTTCCGTTCCTCCGTGTGCAGTTTCCAGTCTGCCATCGGACGCGTCCCCGGGTTGCGGATAGGGGAACGCCCCCCAGATATGGGGGGTACCGGCTTGCCGGCGCGGACAAAAACTGGTGTGTGGCCGCCTGCCCTTTTCAGGGCGGGCATTGCACGGCCACACAAACCCGTAGCCCCACACTGAGTGGGGTCGGGGGCCTTCGGGCTGCGAGGAAGACAACCTCTATAAAAAATCACACTCGAGGGCGGCGGCTCGCTGCCGGCGGACCCGATTTCGGGTCGTGGTATGGCCGGATTTTATCTGGCGGCCACTTCTTAGTGGCAGCGTGGGGGCGATCTCTCGCCACGGCGCTTTGCGCCTCTTGTCGTTGTCCGGATTGGCATGTCTGGTTCGGGCGGCCTCGAGCTTCGGCTCACTCGCGCGGCGGTGGGCCCATTGGGGTCTGCCGTCGGGCGAACCCGTTACCCGCATTGAGCGGTCCGGGGGTCCGGCGCACTGAGCGTCGGACCAAGTGGAAGAAAACCACACTAAAAAATCACCCTAATCCCAAGGTCTGGTCCGTGCCGATGGGACGAATGGCTGGAAGGTCTCCAGTCCCGAACGGCCACCCAGGGAGCTCATCCCTTTTAAAAATGGCACCATTATGGAATTGAGCAAAAACAATACGTATAGTCCCCAGGGGGTTTCAGTCCCTTCAGTAGGACCGCGCAAGGCGGCTGCTGAACGCCGGGTGTATATGGGGCCGGCTAACCTCAATTCCACCTCTGCTGATGCGACGTCAGCATCTAACTTTAACTGCGAACCCGTTAAGAGCGGGCTACCGCCGGTATCCGGGCCGGCGGCGGACAATATAACCGAGGCGCGTGGGAGTATGGACGAGTCAGGGGGAGTGCGGCTCTGCTTCAGGAGCAGTAGTCGTAGCAGAAGTGGTGCGTCCACTCCGAGGACCGATAGGTCCCGGAGTGGATCTGTACATAGTGTAAATAGTGTACATAGTGGTCTAGGTTTAAGTCTGAGCGAAAGCTCTGTAAATAGTTCTGTTAATAGTAGGGTAAGCAGCGTTATACATAGCCGTGTAAATAGCGATGCTGAAGGTATGGAGACGGATACTCCGTCGAGATCTAAAGGTCGAAAGAGGGTGCTGGAGAAATCGGACTCTACATCGTCTCTTTCTGGGCAGTCGGTGATATCTTGCACCGACTCTGCCCTATTGTCGGATCACCTTTCTGAAGGGGCTGCTTCTGAGCAGTCGCGGCGCCGGAAGAAAGTAAAGAAGAAGGCGGCACCTGACAGTGAGTGCTCCAAGGGAGAGAAAGAGAAGGAGATTTCAACCCCGGCTGAATCATCCTCTGGTGGCGGGCGTGGGCGTGGCAGAGGTCGCCCCCCGACCACTGGAGAATATGTGGGTCTCGCGAAAGCCAAACGTGAGCTTCTTGCGGTCGAGAAGGCAGAGGAGCAGGCCCGCCTGGACCGCGAGATTGCGGAAACGGAACGCAAGGCGTACGCTACGCGAGCCAAATACTTTGAGTCGAGATGCGATAGCAACGTCGATAAATCAGGGGATTCTGCCGAAAAAACGGCTATTGATCTGGAGGAGGTAATTAAAACCGACTGTCAGGTCATTGTCGACGTTGCCAAAAAATCGTCGCACTTAAGTGGTTCATACCAAAAAGCCCTCAAGAAGGCAGCGCAATCGATCCAAGATTGTTTTAGTGAGGTCGCCAACAAAACAATCTCGGACGATGCGCGCATTCTGAGGGCTGAAAATGCAGCCCTTAAGAAAGAAATTGCTGATCTCCGAAAAAGCCTTTCGGAGCTAGTAAGTGAGGTTAAAACCCTTAAGAACAAGGGTACGAACAAAGACGTATGCCGATCCATCTCACCGGCAAACGTAATGGATACCGACGGGGACCTTGTGGCCCCACCTCCGGAACCATCAACCGTAGAGGAACCAATACCAACCCCGCAACAATTCACCCCACCCTCCGAAAAAGAGGAGTGGATGCGTGAAATGATGCTGCGTATTGGCGGCATGATTAATGCCAGATTTGAGGGCATAGAGAGCAGGCTCATTCCGGCTTCCAAACTCCGCCCACCCCTTGCGGCGGACAGGAAGAATGCGACACGGAGGGATACCTCATCTGGAGCTGTCAACAAGTCTGCTCCTAAATCGAAGGAAAAGATGCTGGCCAACAAATCGGACACATCTAAGGCTGTGGCACCTAAGCCTGCACAGCCGAAGGAACTGCCACCAAAAAAAGGAAAAGGGAAGGGAAAGGCTTCCAAGCCAACTGTGAACTCAGAGACTGCAGTTGCTCTAGTTCCTTCCACCAGCACTGCAAAGGTGACAGATAAATGGACGGAAGTAGTCGGGCGCAAATCCAAAGCCAGAAAGGCCAAAGCCCAAGCCCAGGCGCAGCCGACCTTAGCCACTGCCCAAGCTCAACCTAAGGCTAAGCGCAGGAGGACCAGGAAAAAGAGGCCGTTAAAAGCACCCCGCAATCCAGCGGTGGTGCTTACAATTAAGCCGGAAGCCGCGGAGAAGATGTCCTACTCCGATGTTATCCAGGCGGCGAGGGAACATATAAGCTGGAGTGAGCTCGGGGTCGAGGATTTGAGGTTCCGTGGCACTGCGACCGGTGCCCGGCTCATTGAACTCTCAAAGGAGACCTCCCCTGAGACGGCCGACCAACTGGCCCAAAAACTTAAAGAGGTGCTTCCTGCAGAGGTGTCAGTCTCCAGACCCGTCAAGTGTGCTGAGGTGCGCATATCGGGTCTAGATGACTCAGTGACGGCAGAGGATGTCCGAAAAGCTATTGCCCACGTTGGCAACTGCTCTGAGGACTCCATACGGGTAGGGGGGATTCGTTTTAATCCCTACACCTTGGGTTCGATCTGGGCCAAGTGCCCGGTATCAGCCGCTAGTGCCATCACAAGCGGCAAGTTTTTGATAGGCTGGTCATCGGCAAAAGTTAAGTTGCTCGAGTCGCAGCCGATGAAATGCTTCCGTTGCCAGGAGCCTGGTCATACCAGAGCCAAGTGCTCGGTATGTGACCGAAGCGACTTATGCTTCCGCTGTGGTAAAACAGGCCACAAGGCCAAAGACTGCGACGCTACTCCGAGCTGTGCTATATGTACAGGTACCGGAAAGGCGGCAAACCACGTTATGGGGGGCAGAAACTGCCACCCACCTAAACGACGAGGCAAGGCTGCCCCCAGGACCCGGGCAAGCCAACCAAATACAGAGGACCAGCCTGAAAAGGATGGCAACGAACGAATGGAGCATTAATGGACGGATCCACTCCAAAAGAAATCCTCCAATGTAATATCAACCACTGTGCTGCCGCGCAAGATCTTCTTCTGCAGACGATGGCACAGTGGTCGACTGATATCTGTGTGGCAGCGGAGCCCTATTCTGTCCCTTCACGGTCGAATTGGGCTTCAGATCTCGATTGTACTGTGGCAATTATAACTTCCACGAGAACCGGCACATCCCCCCTCCTTGTCAAAGAGCGCGGGCATGGATTTCTAGTGGTGAGCTGGAGTGATATGGTCGTGGTTGGGGTCTATTTCTCCCCGAACAGACCATTCGCAGAGTTCGAGAACTTTATTGATGGGCTAGGGGCCGCAATCCAGCGGTACTCGACACCCAAAATGATAGTTCTCGGAGATCTCAATGCAAAGTCTGAGTGGTGGGGCTCCCCAACCACTGACCAGAGAGGGGAACTTGTCGAAGAGTGGGCAGCCATACTGGGACTGTCCCTTCTCAATCGTGGGTCTACAAACACCTGCGTTCGACAGCAGGGGGGGTCCATAGTGGACGTTACATTCGCTACCCCTGCTGTAGAAAATAAGGTGACCAACTGGCGAGTGATGGAGAGCGTGGAGACGCTCTCTGATCACTTATATATTTGTTTTGGTGTTTCCCCATCCTCCTCATTACCAACTCAACGGAATGTTCGAGGTAGGAATAACCAGTCTCTTTTCCCGCGCTGGGCTACATCACGCATGGACGGAGAACTGGCAAAGGAGGCCGCTCTGATGCAGGCTTGGCTCTCAGACTCAAGACCAATCCAAGATGTGGATTCCGAAACGGGCTGGCTGCAGAACGCTCTAACGAGAGTGTGCGATGCGGCCATGCCACGTGTCAGATGTGTACCCCCGAAAAAGTACCTGTATTGGTGGTCGGGTGAATTGTCAGATCTCAGGACTGCCTGCACCAGGGCTAAACGCCTGTACGCCCGATATAGGAAGCGGCGAACTAGAGATCCAGACACCGAGGAGCGCCTCCTGGAGTCCTACAAAATAGCCAAAAGGACACTCCAGATGGCCATCAAAACGGCTAAGAACAAGGCTTGGTCGGAAATGCTGGAGGGGATTGACTCCGATATGTGGGGCAGACCGTACCGCATGGTCCGGAATAAACTGCGGACACTCGCCCCACCCCTAACAGAGACCCTCCAGCCTGAATTTCTTGATAGGGTCATCTCCACCCTTTTCCCAGGGAGGCTACCGGACTTCGTTCCTCCATTAATGGTAGCACAAAACCAGACGACCACCAGTCAGGCTCCTCTGATAACGGATGGAGAGTTTAACTCAGCGATGGACCGCCTCAAGTTAAAGAAAAAGGCTCCTGGTCCAGATGGAGTCCCGGGGCGGGCACTCGCGGTAGCACTGCAACCACTTGAGCGTCGCTTCCGCAACCTAATGGACCAATGCCTAAACGAGGGTAGATTCCCGGCAGAATGGAAGAAAGGGAGGTTGGTTCTGCTGAGAAAGGAGGGGAAACCCGAGGACTCTCCGTCAGGATATCGACCCATTGTGCTCCTTAACGAGACGGCCAAGGTCTTCGAGCGCATCATTGCGTCTCGGATAAATGACCACCTGAGCACAGTGGGACCGGACTTGGCAGAGAGTCAATACGGATTCAGAGAAGGGCGCTCCACCATTGACGCGCTCTGCAGAGTGAAAACCCTCGCCAAAGAAGTGGTCGAAAGCGGAGGTACGCTGTTGGCGATATCCCTAGATATCGCCAACGCTTTCAACACAATACCAACTGAATGTATCCTTGAGGCGCTGAAATTTCACGAAGTGCCTCGGTACATTCAGCGCGTAATCAAAGATTACTTCCAGGAGAGGGTGATCGTGTATCTCGATGGGAATGGACAAGTGGCCAGAAGGCCAATGGTTAGAGGTGTTCCACAGGGCTCAGTCCTGGGCCCGCTCCTGTGGAACATCGCATATAACTATGTTCTGCGGGGAAGTCTTCTCCGTGGGCTGCACTTAGTGTGTTATGCGGATGACACGTTGGTTGCAGCTCACGGCAGAAACTACAGAGAAGCCTCCCTGATTGCCACAGCCGGAGTGGCACAGGTGGTATCTCGCATAGAGAGCCTGGGGCTCCAGGTTGCTTTAGAGAAAACTGAAGCTTTGGCCTTCTATGGGCCTCGGAATAGTCCGCCCCCAGGGGCATACTTATTAATTAACGGGACGAGGGTAGTCTTTGCTCGCCACCTTAAATACCTTGGGTTGCTCTTAGATAGCAAATGGAGCTTTGGGGAGCACTTTGCGCGCCTGGCCCCTAAGTTAGTCGCCGCTGCCTCCGCGCTGGGAAGACTCCTGCCAAATGTCGGGGGTCCGAGTGCCCTCTGCCGCCGCCTCTATGCAGGCGTGGTGGCATCCATGGCGCTCTACGGTGCTCCGGTGTGGTCCGACGCCCTGAATCAGCGCAACACTGCGCTCTTGCGCCGTCCACAGCGCGTTGTCGCGATCAGGGCTATCCGCGGCTACCGGACCATCGCCACAGAGACAGCCTGTGCCCTTGCCGGAATGGCACCATGGGATCTGGAGGCGGAAGTACTGACGGCAGTACACGAACGGAGGGCAGAGATCCGCGGCAGGGGCGGGAGACCCCATCCCGTTGAGATCGAGCGGTGGCGAGAGGAGGCCAGAGACGCCATTCTGAGCTCCTCCTGGCCCAGGAGATTGGAGCAGTCGAGGTCCGGCCACTGGACCAATACGGCGATATACCCGGTGCTACGGCAGTGGGTGACTCGAGGGCATGGGACTCTCACCTTTCGCCTCGTGCAGATTCTGTCGGGGCATGGCTGCTTCGGCAGATATCTGCACCGAGTCGCTGGAAGGGAGGAGGATCCACACTGTCACGAGTGTGGTGCCGCGGAAGATACCGCGCTGCACACCCTCGTGCACTGTCCTGCGTGGGCGGCCCAGCGCAATACCCTCGTTGCGGTAATAGGAGGGGACCTCACGCTGCCCGCGGTAATCCGAGCAATGCTCGATGAGCCGGCGGCGTGGGATGCCGTCTCCCACTTCTGTGAGG
Organism: Schoenobius gigantellus; assembly: GCA_963935595.1. Taxonomy (NCBI): domain Eukaryota; kingdom Metazoa; phylum Arthropoda; class Insecta; order Lepidoptera; family Crambidae; genus Schoenobius; species Schoenobius gigantellus. The sequence goes on along the minus strand of OZ012562.1, from coordinate 43,815 downwards.
AAGTGGTCGAGGCGAAGGAGGCGCACGAGAGGGATCGCGAGGTCGATCCCCTCGCTAGCGCGAGAAGGCGCCGGAGGGTAGGGCGGCGACGGAGGGGCTTCAACGCTCTAATTCCGCCGTCCTAGTGGGGGTCTGCGGGCGGCGCGGATGGGTACCGTGTCGCCTGCATTGCACTCGACCCCTGCGACGGTGAGGGCAGCTAGGGGACACTAGCGGCCCTCATGCCTCCGGCAGCGAGGAATGCCCGTACTGTCTCGTGTCGGGGTGGTACGGGCAAGGCCGAGCGGCTTACGCGAGCTCAGCGCTCTGCGCATGCTTGTAGCCGCTCACTAATGGCCTGTGAGGTGTTCCCGTGAGGTTTAGTGGGTAGTCGCGGCACTCTGCCGTGGAGTCCCACACACCCTTGCCCCTACCCGGGGGCTTGGACGGTGCGTCAATGCATTCCTCACGTAAAAAAAAAAAAAAAAAAAAAAAAAAAAAAAAAAAAAAAAAAAGGTTTCCGTTCCGTGTGCAGTTTCCAGTCTGCCATCGGACGCGTCCCCGGGTTGCGGATAGGGGAACGCCCCCCAGATATGGGGGGTACCGGCTTTGGCCGGCGCGGACAGAAACTGGTGTGTGGCCGCCTGCCCTTTTTAGGGCGGGCATTGCACGGTCACACAAACCCGTAACCCCGCATTGAGCGGGGCCGGGGGCCTTCGGGCTGCGAGGAAGAAAACCTCTTTAAAAAATTACCCCGTGGGCGACATCCTCCCCTTCTTGGTTTAAGAAGAGGTGTGATTGTCGCCGGTGGACCCGCTTGCGGGTCGTGGGATGGCCGGGGTTTTACCTGGCGGGCCACACTTGTGTGGCCACCCCATTGGCCGCTTTGCGGTGGGAGTGGCGTTCTGTCGCCACGGCGCCTTGCGCCTGTGGAGCTTCGGCTCGTGTGCGCGGCGGTGGACTCATTGGGGCCTGCCGTCGGGCAAACCCGTTACCCGCACTGAGCGGGCCGGGGGTCCGGCGCACGGAGCGTCGGGCCGCGTGGAAGAAAACCACATTAAAAAATCACCCCAATCTCAAGGTCTGGTCCGTGCTGAGGAGATGAATGGCTGGAGGGTCTCCAGTCGCTAACGGCCACCCCCAGGGAGCTCACCCTCTAAAGCATACTAATGGAACTTGGCAAGAAAACAAAATGTCCCCAGGGGGTATCAGTCCCCCCCGCAGGACCGCGCGAGGCGGCTACGGGCAGCCGGAAGTATCTGGGGCCGGCTAACCCAAGTTCCGCCTTTTCTGAGAGCGATTTATCATGCGATCCCGTTAAGAGCGGGCGTCCTCCGGTATCCGGGCCGGAGGTCGAAAAATTATGTAACCGAGGCGGTGGGCGAGTTGAAAGTGAAGGAGACATCAGGCTCCGTTTACGGAGTGGTGATTTGACGCCGAGACTGACGCGTTCGCGCAGCGGCTCGGCGTCCAGTGTAAATAGTGTACATAGTGTACATAGTAGCTTAGGTGTAAATAGCGATAGTCAATTAGTTGTAGATAATAAGCTAGTTAATAAGATGAGAGGGACGGCAGATGCGTCCCGATCCCGGAAGCGACCGGCCGATGAGTCAGACTCGTCGTCCAAATCGGGCCAGTCAGTCATATCCATGGCTGACTCGGTCCTCACAATTGAGGAATCCAACGAAACGGCTGCCACCAAATCTCGGCGCCGTAAAAAACATAGAAGAGACTCGAGCTCCTCTGGCTCTGATGACGCCTCGATGAGCTCTACGAAGACGATGTCCTCTAAGACCTCCGAGGTTTTTAACGACGACACCCTGGCGAAAGGGCGCGGGCGCGGCCGTGGGCGCCCCCCTACGACCGGGGACTATGTGGGCTTGGCCAAGGCCAAACGGGACTTGGCTGCGGCCGAGCATGAAGAATGGCAACTCCGCCTCGATCGAGAGATCGCCGAGGCGGAGAAAAGGGCGTATGAGACCCGCGCTCGCTTCCACGCGAGCCGGTCCGACGCCCCCCCGGATGACACAGCAGATCCTGCCACGAAGACCGCCCTCGACATCGAGGAGGTGGTAAAGGCGGACTGCTCCATGATACTCGAAGTGGCGAAGAAGTCGTCGCACCTGAAAGGAACCCTTCAGAAGGCCCTTAAGAAGGCGGCGACTTCTTTGCAAGATTGCTTCGACGAGGTGTCTAGGAAAACCATCTCCGAAGACACCCGTCGCCTCAAAGCGGAAAATGAGGCTTTGAAGAAGCAAATGACGGAGATGAGAACCATGGTGACGGAGCTCAAGGCCGAAATCGAGGCCCTCAAAATGAGCAAAACTGTGTCCCAACGGACCAACGTCGCCATTGAGGACGATCGAATGGACGTGGTCGAGCCGCAGGTTGGAGTTGAGACGGTGTCTCCTCCCTCGGCTCCCACGAAGTCTGCCAAGCGCGCTCGTCCGCTTGCCAGGCCAGCAACTGTGACCCAAACGATGAGTGATCCGATCGATCCCGCCTTGGAGGCCTTCGAGGCGAGGATCACAAGATCGATCGGAGTGATGATAAACGCCCGCTTCGAGGGAATACAGGATCGCCTCCTTCCGGCCAAGAAGTTGAGGCCTCCTCTAGCTGCCGACAAATCGTCCGCTAGTGCTCCCTCGAAGCCGGCTCCGTCATCATCTGACGCCGAAGCTGCAGGGCCATCCAATCGCTCGGCCAAGCAACCTGCTGCCAGGAAGAAACCAACCCCTGGTCAGCAGACACAAGGGCCCTCCGCCCCAAAAGCGGTACCACCTACCTCCCGAGGTAAGCCAGCTGCCCCGGCAGCCCGGCCTACACCCCCGGTTGAGCAGGAGTGGACCGAAGTTAATGGCGGACGGAAGAAGAGGCGAAAGAGGAGGGGTAAAGCGCCTCCGCCAGAACAGACTCCGGCTGATAACTCGCAGTCGAGCTTTGCGGACGCTGCAAGGAAAGAGACGGGGCGACGTCCACCCGCCCCGTCCAAACCCAAAACCAAAGTGAAGGCCTCCAAGCCCAAACTGGCGCCTCCAAAAACAGCCGCGGTGATCGTCACCCTGGATCCGGCTGCGATTGAAAAGGGCGCCACTTACGGCCAAGTGTTGGGTCGGGCCCGCCAGGCCATAAAACTTGACGAGCTCGACATAGGTAAAATGACATGCCGCCAAACGGCATCGGGCGCCAGAATCATAGAGATCCCTGGCACCGAAGCTAGCGACAAGGCTGACCTCCTCGCCTCTAAGTTGCAGGAGGTCCTCACAGGAGAGGCGAAAGTCGTCCGGCCCACGAAACGAGTAGACCTGAGGGTCTCTGGGTTGGACGACTCTGTCCAAAAGGACGAGGTGGCAGCAGCAGTTGCCAAAAAAGGCAACTGCAGCATTGACGCGGTAAAGGTCGGGGAGATCCGCGTCGGACCTGGTGGATTAGGATCTACGGTGATCCAATGTCCCGTCGTCGCTGCCAAGAGCGTGGTCGAGGGCCGACTCCTTATTGGATGGAGCTCGGTCTCGATAAAAGTGTTAGAGGCCCGCCCCATGCGTTGCTTCAAATGCATGGGCACGGGCCACACTCGTCAGCATTGCCCCTCCGCGGTGGACCGGAGTGGGCTATGCTATCGCTGCGGGAAATCTGGCCACAGGGCATCCGGTTGCAGCTCGGAGCCCCATTGTGCTATCTGCGCCTCCTCTAGGAAGCCGGCCGGACATGTGATGGGGGGAGGCAAGTGCCGACCCCCTCTCACCAAGGGAAAAGTTCCAGCCCCACCAAAGGCGGCACTTGTTTCTAGTGCGGGGACGCTCAGTACAACTGAGCCGGAGGGAGCTGCGATGGAAATCTGATGGACTTAGGTCACCCATCCAGCTTCCTCCAGGGGAACCTGAACCACTCCGCGAGGGCTCAAGATCTGCTGCTGCAAGCCCTTGCGGAGTGGTCGATTGATGTGTGTGTAGTCGCGGAGCCGTATTTCGTCCCCGATCGGCCTAATTGGGCTGGGGACCGGGACGGCTCCGTGACCGTTATTGTGCGCTCTGCGCCTGGTGCCGCCCCTCTCTCGGTTGTCGAGAGGGGCTCCGGCTTTGTTGTGGCAGAGTGGGAGGGTATTACCCTGATCGGGGTATACTTCTCCCCGAATCGGCCACTCGCCGATTTTGAGGTTTACCTCGGGGTGGTTGGCAGAGCCGTTATACGGGCTGCTCCGCGTCAGGTCCTTCTCTTGGGGGACCTGAACGCAAAGTCCATCATCTGGGGAAACCCAGCGACCGACGTTCGCGGCGAGGCCGTAGAACTTTGGGCGGCCGCTTGCGGCCTCTCAATCTTAAACCAGGGCAGCACCCACACCTGCGTACGCCGTCAGGGTGGGTCTGTGGTGGATGTGTCTCTGGCGACACCTGCCCTAGCACGAAGAGTCCGGGGTTGGCGGGTGGAGACGGAAGTGGAGAGTCTCTCGGATCATAGATATATCCGATTTGAGACTCCCACCTACCGTCCCCAGGCTCTGCGACCCCCCGACAGTAACCGTAGCCCACGCTGGGCATTAACACGGCTGAACAGGGAGATGGCGGAGGAGGCGGCCATCGTTCAGGCCTGGTGCTCCCAGCCCATGGACGGAGCAGATATAGGGGAGTCCGCTAATCGGTTTCGCGATGCCCTGACCGAGGTCTGCCGGGCCTCCATGCCCAGGGCCCGCCCGCCGAAGGACCGTCGCGAGGTCTACTGGTGGTCGCGTGAAATCGCTGATCTCCGAGCCGACTGCACGGCCAAGAGACGGGCGTACACGCACCACCGTAGGCGTCGCACTAGAGACGCTGAGGAGGAGGAACGTCGGTACACAGCTTACCGGGAGGCCCAAAAGGCCCTGCAGACGGCCATCTCTCGTTCCAAAGAGGAGGCCAGGGAAGAGATGCTGCAGGGCCTTAACAATGACCCGTGGGGGCGGCCTTACAAAACCGCGCGCAATCAGCTGAGAGCGCGCGGTGCCCCCCTCACTGAGTCTATGGACCCCGCACTGCTGGACACGGTCGTAGAGGAGCTCTTTCCTCCGGCCCTTGACCACTCTCCTCCTCGCATGGCTCCACCACCTTCCGCGGCGGCGGCAGCCCATGCCGAGAGCGCTCCCCCTCCGATCGAGGGCGAAGAATTGGCGGACGCTATCTCCCGTCTCAAGGGAAAGAGGACTGCTCCGGGCCCAGACGGGGTTCCTGGCAAAGTGTTGGCGATCGCCACGGAATACCTTGGCGACAGGCTTCGGGAACTGCTCAACGCGTGTCTTCGCAGTGGACAGTTCCCGAAACTTTGGAAAGATGGGACCCTCTGTCTTCTGAGGAAAGACGGTCGCCCTGCGGACGACCCATCCGGATACCGTCCCATTGTGTTGCTGGATGAGGTCGGCAAAGTGTTTGAGAGGATTGTGGCTTCCCGACTCATCCAGCACATCTCAGAGGTAGGGCCAAACCTCTCAGAGGAACAATTTGGCTTTCGGAGAGGACGCTCAACCCTCGACGCCCTCACTGGCCTGAGGGAATTGGTAGATGACGCAACAGACAAGGGTGAGAGGGTGTTGGCGGTGTCGTTAGACATCGCTAACGCCTTTAACAGCCTCCCCTTTACTACCATCATGGAGGCGCTCCACTATCATGGGGTGCCCCATTATCTGTTGCGTCTTCTCCAGAATTATCTGGAGGAGAGGGAAGTTTTGTTTGTCGGTCGAGGTGGTGTAGTCGGCCGCCATCGCATGTCCCGCGGCGTCCCACAGGGGTCCGTCCTAGGACCCCTTTTATGGAATGTGGGGTATGACTGGGTGCTTCGCGCCGCCCTTCCCCCGCGAGTGAAAATCTTCTGTTATGCAGATGATACACTCGTCACCACCAGGGGGAAGGAACTTCAGGAGGTTCTGCGGCTGGCGTCGGTCTACACCACCCTAGTGGTGCAGCGCATAGAAATGCTCGGCCTTAAAGTCGCGCTGCGGAAAACAGAGGCCATTATTTTCCACGGGCCTCGAAGAGGCGCTCCCGCCGGTACGGAAATAACCGTGGCTGGCGAGAAAGTGCCAATAAGGCCACATCTAAAATATTTGGGGCTGGTAATAGATGGCAGGTGGGGGTTCGAGGAGCATTTCCGGCGACTCGAACCCCGCCTTCTTAGGGCTGCTGATGCGCTCGGGCGTCTTCTCCCGAATATCGGGGGCCCGAGCGCAAACGTCCGGCGATTATACGCCGGGATTGTTAGGAGCATGGCCCTATATGGGGCTCCTATCTGGGCCGATGTTCTAGGATCACGCGCAATCGCATGCCTGCACAGGGCGCAACGAGCGATGGCGCTGAGGGCCATCCGTGGTTATAGGACCGTCTCGCATGCGGCGGCCTGTATTTTAGCGGGAACTCCCCCTTGGGAGTTAGCATCCCACGTTTTGGCAGCATCTTACCGCGTCCAAGTTGACGCGAGAAGCGGCGACCGGCGCTTGGCGCCGAGAGAGCGGGCCTCCGCGCTGGAGGAGGCCACGGTGGAGGCGTTTCGCCTGTGGTTCGGGGAGCTGGTGGAGCTGCTAAGCTCGCCTTCGGTTTCTGGCACTATGTTCAGAACCGTCGAGGCTATGCACCCCTTCCTGACCACATGGGCGAATAGGCGCCACGGGTCGCTCTCTTACCACCTGGTGCAGATCCTTAGCGGCCATGGCTCTTTTGGCCGCTATCTGCACCGTATCGGGAGAGAGGCGACCCCCGAGTGCCACCACTGTGGCGCTCCCGAGGACACCGCGCAGCATACCTTGGAGGTGTGCCCCGCCTTTGCTTCGGAGCGCCGGGAGCTGGTCGCCGTTGTCGGTGAGGATCTCTCCCTCCAGAACGTGGTCTGTGCCATGCTGGGGGGGGAGAACACGTGGGATGCGGTGGGTTCCTTCTGTGTCGCTGTCATGACGCAGAAGGAGACCGCGGAAAGGGCCAGGGAGGATGATTCCCAGGCCGCTCCGTGTCGCCGCAGGCGGACGGGACGGAGGAGGCGGCAATTTGCCAACCTTCTTCCTCCTGACGGCAACCAGCGGGGTCCTGGGTTGGGAAGCCCGGACCCTGCATTGCACCGGTTGCCGCCAGTCGCTGATCCCCTGGATGCCCCGGGGGATCACCGGCCTCCCCATTTCGGGGGGGTGAGAGGGGCTCGCCCTAGGCGAGCAGACGCCGACGAGGTCGTGGATGTGTTCATCCGAGTTCCCATGACCTTGTCAGGCAGCGACGCGTCCCTTCTCGGCGTGTCCTCCTCAGATGAGGAGGATGCGGCGATAATGGACGTGCTCGCGCCAAGGCGTATGTGAGGGGCATCGATGGGTTTTAGTCGGTAGGCCGCGGCATTGCACTCCCTGGTGGACATACCATCCGTCCGCCAGGGGCCACGGAGAGTCCGACATAACCTCGCGCCTTCCCAAGCGCGGGGTATGCGTAATGCATTTCCCATCGTAAAAAAAAAAAAAAAAAAAAAGGTTAGGTTTCCGTGGGGTGCGATGTCAGAACACCTCCTCGTGGTGCACCCTGGGCAACCCGGCAGATTTTCTGCCGCGGGCTAAGAGTCTGACAGCTGCCCCGTGGAGGGGGCGTGGTGTGGCCGGGTTTAACCCGGCGGGCCACTTCACGTGGCCATGTGGGGCGACACCTCCCCTTCTTTTTGAAGATGGGGTTGTGTGTCGCCCGGGGACCTGCTCGCGGGTCATGGCGCGTTGCGCCTTGTGCCGTTGCCCCTTTGATCGGGTTGGTGCGGGTCCTTGTGAGCTTCGGCATGTCGTTGTTCCGAGGCTGGGAGACTCGTAGAGCTCCGGCGTGTCGTTGTTCCAAGGACTGAGGTTGACCCGATCAGCGTGTGGCTTCGGCACACTTGTGCGGCCCCCATGAGGGGGGCGTGGGATGGCCGAGTGCTACTCGGCGGGCCACCTCGTGTGGCCACCGTGGCCGCTTTTTGCGGTGGGTCGGCGCTTTGGCGCCGCTGAGCTTCGGCTCGTGTGCGCGGCGGTGGATCCAGTGGGGTCTGCCGTCGGGCAAGCCCGTTACCCCGCACTGAGCGGGGCCGGGGGCCTGGCGCACTGAGCGTCGGGCCGCGTGGAAGAAAACCACAGTAAAAAATTACCACCCGGAGTATGTCCCGGGAACTCCTCTCCATCTCCATCTTGGAGAGGGCGTGAGGGGCCCGCCATTGGTGGGCAGGTGCCGCGGACGGGGTTATGGTCGGTCTGTAAGGGTTCCCACGACCTCGTTCGGCAGCGGCGCGGCTGCGCTAGGCGCCAAAGAGGGCATATCGAGGGGTTTAGTGGGTAGTCGCTCGCTGCGGAGTCCCACACACCCTTGCCCCTGCGGGAGCTTGGACGGTGCGCAAACGCATTCCCCTCGTAAAAAAAAAAAAAAAAAAAAAAAAAGGTTAGGTTTCCGTGTGCAGTTTCCAGTCTGCCATCGGACGCGTCCCCGGGTTGCGGATAGGGGAACGCCCCCCAGATATGGGGGGTACCGGCTTTGGCCGGCGCGGACAGAAACTGGTGTGTGGCCGCCTGCCCTTCTCAGGGCGGGCATTGCACGGTCACACAAACCCGTAACCCCGCATTGAGCGGGGCCGGGGGCCTTCGGGCTGCGAGGAAGAAAACCTCTCTAAAAAATTACCCCCTGGGTGAACTCCCCCCTTCTTGTAAAGAAGGGGTGTGGGTGTCGCCGGTGGACCCGCTTGCGGGTCGTGGTATGGCCGGATTCAATCCGGCGGCCACTCTGTTGGCCGTGAGGGGGCGAGTCTTCGCCATGGCGCTCCTGCGCCTTTTGTTGTGTATCGTATCGATACTCTTCGGGTCTCGACCCACCCGCGCGGCGGTGGACCCAGTGGGGCCTGCCGCCGGGCAACCCGTAGCCCGCATTGAGCGGAGACGGGGGTCTGGCGCACTGAGCGTCGGGCCACGTGGAAGAACACCACTTTAAAAAATTACCCCAACCTTAAGGTCTGGTCCGCGCCGATGAGGTGAATGGCTGGAGGGAGTCCAGTCACGAGCGGCCACCCCAGGGAGCTCACCCTTAAAAGCAAAACATGGATTGCAGCAAAGAAAAACTAACACACCAGGGGGTTTCAGTCCCCCCCGTAGGACCGCGCAAGGCGGCTGCGGGCAGCCGGGGGTATCTGGTGCCGTGCCTACTGCAATCCACTTTCGATGCGAAAAAATGCGATCCCGTTCAGAGCGGGTTACCGTCGGTATCCGGGCCGACGGTGGACGATGCAACCGAGGCGTTAGGTGGGAGGAAGGATGAAGGCGGTGGAGACCGCAGGCTCCGTTCTCGGAGCGGGAAATCGACACCGAAAGCGGCTAATTCACGTAGCAGCTCGGTGTCGAGTGTACATAGTGTACATAATGTAAATAGCGTACCTACTGTAAATAAGGACGTAGCTTTAAGCTTTAGTGTTAAGGACCTAGTTGTTAAGGAACCCGGGACGGCGGTTGCGTCCTCTGGGAAAAGAGGGAAGCATGATGATGACTCGGACACGTCCACATTATCCGGACAGTCCGTCATCTCATGTACAGATTCAGTCCGCATGACTGAAGATGTGTCTGATGCGGCGAGCACAACATCCCATCGCCGCAAAAAGATGAAGAAGAAAAGAGGCTCCGGCAACTTTGACCCTGACTGGGACATTGCAACAAATGCAGCGCATCCAGAGACAGACCCTTCTGCTAAAGGGCGCGGGCGCGGACGAGGTCGTCCCCCGACCACGGGCGAGTACGTGGGTCTCGCCCAAGCGAAGCGAGAATTGGCTGCTGCCGAGCGCGCAGAGTTGCAGGTTCGCCTCGACAAGGAAATTGCCGAGGCGGAGAAAAAGGCCTATCAAACCCGGGCCAAATACATGGAGAGCCACTCGGATATGAGCATGCCGTCACTGTCAGACCCTGCTCCCACAACAGCCCTCGATCTTGAGGAAGTGGTAAAGGCCGACTGCGGTATAATCGTGGAGATCGCCAAAAAGTCGTCTCACTTAAGTGGGCCGTACCAGAAGGCGTTAAAAAAGGCCGCGCAGTCCATCAAGGATTGCTTCTTGGAGGTGGCACACAAGTCCATCCCAGAAGACATGCGCGCCCTCAAAGCGGAAAACGCCTCGCTGAGCAAGGAGCTTGCCGAGCTTAGACAGAATGTTTTGGACCTCACGAGGGAACTCAAAGCCCTCAAGAAGAGAACGCCCAAGTCCACTCAAATAGCGGAGAGTCGCGTAGAAGAGGACATGGAAGTGGAGCTCGCTCCTTCCACCTCGTCCCCTCCGGCTCCTCCAGCTCCCTCGGCGCCTCCCCCTGCCAACTTTGGTTTGGTAGCCGGTACGAGCTCGACCGAGATTGAGGCTGGCCTTGAGGGATATGAAGCCCGAATAATGCGAGCCGTCGGGAAAATGTTAGACGCTCGCCTCGAGGGCATCAAGGAGAGGCTTCCGCCTGAGAAAAGGCTCAGGCCACCACTAGCGGCCGACAAGAAAGCGGCACCACCGCCCAAGGCGAGTGGCTCGAGCAAAACCGCAGGGCCTGCTCAGGCGTCCAAGGCGGAAACTGCCAACCAAGGTAGCAAGAGGAGATCCGACAACAGCAAGCCGGAGAAAAATCAACCTACAGTGGCCCCTCCCGTGTCCACGTCTGGGAAGAAGGCGCCCACACCTCCTGTGGCGCAGCCTGAAGTACCGGAACACGCTGAGTGGACCACTGTAGGGAAGAGGAGGAGAAGGAGGGGAAAGAGAGGTTCCAGGGCAACTGCGGCTACCTCTGTCGCTGCTGCTGGACCAACGGCCGGCCCCTCTGGGACGAAATATGCCTCAGCGGCTAAAGCGAAACCGGTGCAGCCCCCGCCTGCTCCAGCTAAGGCAAAACCCAAGCCTAAACGTCCAAAGCGGACCAAACCCAAGCTGGCCCCGCCTAAATCGGCAGCTGTTATAGTCACACTTGACCCGGCAGCTGCTGAGAAAGGGCTCACATACGGGGAAATACTTGGACGTGCGCGGAGCTCCATCAACATCGAGGAGCTCCAAATAAATAAGATGAGGACGCGCCACACTGCCACGGGTGCCCGTATTATCGAAGTCTACGGCACCCAGTCCGCAGAGAAAGCGGAACTCCTAGCGGGGAAACTAAAGGAGAGCCTTTCGGAGGTGGCGAAGATCGTCCAGCCAGTCAAATGCGTTACCCTCAGGGTTGCTGGTCTGGATGACTCAATTCAAAAGGAGGAGTTGGCCACGGTCATCGCGAAGAAAGGCGACTGTCGGGAAGACATGGTGAGGGTAGGAGAGATCCGGGTCGGCCCTGGAGGCTCCGGCGCAGCACTGGTGCAATGCCCAGTCGCTGTAGCCAAAAAGATAGTTGATGCCGGCCGCCTTCTTATAGGCTGGAGTTCGGCGAGCGTGACTCTTCTTGAGACTCGTCCCCTGCGCTGCTTCAAGTGCATGGGGACGGGTCATGCCCGACAGTGCTGCCCCTCCTCAATTGACAGGAGTGACCTTTGCCATCGGTGCAGCAAGCCTGGGCACCGGGCCTCCACTTGCAGCGAGGAGCCCCATTGTGCCGCATGTGCCGCCGCGAAGAAGCCGGCCGGCCACGTGATGGGTGGGAGGAACTGTAATCCTCCCCAAACCAGGGGTAAAATTCTGGCTGACAAGCCGAGAGCCCCCGGGAAGGGTCCGCCCAGCACCGCTGAGCAGGAGGGAGCTGCTATGGAATCCTGATGGATCTAGGACGACCATACAGCTTCCTCCAGGGAAATCTAAACCACGCCGCCAGGGCTCAAGATTTGCTGCTGCAAGTCCTGGCGGAGTGGTCAATTGACGTAGCCATTGTCGCAGAGCCGTATTTCGTCCCCGACGACCGGCCCAATTGGGCCGGTGACCGGGACAGCTCTGTGGCCATCGTCGTACGGCCGGTACCGGGCTATACGCCCCCGTCGCCGATTGAGAAGGGCTCCGGCTTTGTGGTGGCCAGTTGGGAAGGCATTACCCTGATAGGGGTCTACTTCTCCCCTAATAGGCCGCTAGCGGACCTGGAGACCTTCCTGGTTACATTAGGAAGCGCTGTTAGACGTGCTGCTCCGCAACAGGTCCTCCTTCTTGGGGACCTAAATGCGAAGTCTGTTGTCTGGGGCAACCCGTCAACAGACGTGCGTGGCCAGACCGTAGAGCTCTGGGCCGCGGCCTCTGGTTTGTCACTCCTCAACCGAGGTAATGTTCAAACCTGCGTGCGCCGGCAGGGTGGGTCTGTGGTCGATTTATCATTCGCGACCCCCGCCCTCGCACGCAGAATACAGGACTGGCGGGTGATGACGCGGGTGGAGAGCCTCTCCGATCACCGGTACATCCGGTTTGAGGCTCCCACTCAGCGCTCCCAGCCCTCTCGACCTCCAAACGACGGCCGCGCCCCGCGCTGGGCTCTCACCCGCCTGGACAGTGAGAAGGCAGAGGAGGCCGCCATTGTCCAGGCCTGGTGCTCTCGACCAATGGATGGCCCTGACGTTAACGAGTCTGCGTCTCGCTTTCATGACGCACTTGTGGAGGTCTGTGAGGCCTCCATGCCTAGATCTCGTCCGCCAAAGGACAAACGCGAAGTCTACTGGTGGTCGCGGGAAATTGCCGACCTTCGGACCGCCTGCTCGTTCAAAAGACGGGCATACACGCGCCACCGTAGACGACGCAACAGGGACGCAGAAGAGGAAGAGCGATTATACGCGGACTATCGAGAGTCCCAAAAGGCCCTGCAGACGGCCATCTCCCGTTCCAAGGAGGCGGCCAAGGAGGAGATGCTGCAGGGTCTCAACGAGGATCCGTGGGGTCGGCCATACAAAACCGCGCGCAATCAGTTGAGAGCGCGCGGTGCCCCCCTAACGGAGTCAATGGATCCCGGGCTTCTGAGTACGGTCGTTCAGGAGCTGTTTCCACCAGCTACCGATCACTCTCCTCCAGCAATGGCCGCTCCGACTCCTGCAGGGATGGCTGACGCTTTGAGAACTTCCCCTGTAATCTCGGATGACGAATTCAGGGAGGCTATTTCCCCCCTCAAGGGAAAGAAGACTGCACCAGGTCCCGACGGTGTCCCGGCCAAATTACTTGGACTCGCCGCTCACCACCTTGGTGACCGGCTTCGGGAATTGTTTGACGCTTGTCTTCGCGTTGGGCAATTCCCGAAGCTGTGGAAAGACGGCACATTATGCCTATTGCGGAAGGACAACCGGCCCCCGGATGATCCTTCCGCCTACCGTCCAATAGTATTGCTGGATGAGGCTGGCAAGGTCTTTGAAAGGATCATAGCCACGCGCCTCATCCAGCACATATCGGAAACTGGACCCAATTTATCAGAGGTCCAGTATGGATTTAGGGCTGGACGATCCACTTTGGATGCCCTCTCCTGCTTAAGGCAGTTAGTTGAGGAAGCGACAGGTAGGGATGAAAGGGTTTTGGCGGTGTCATTAGACATCGCCAATGCATTTAACAGCCTGCCCTTCAACACCATTCGGGAGGCACTCCGATTTCACGGGGTCCCCCCCTACCTGTTGCGCATCCTCCAAGATTATCTGGAGGAACGAGAGGTGCTGTTTGTCGGTCAGGGTGGTTCAATAAGTCGCCACCCAATGTCCCGCGGTGTCCCACAGGGGTCCGTCTTAGGACCCCTACTCTGGAACGTGGGATTCGACTGGGTGCTCCGCGCTGCCCTCCCCCCGCGAGTGAGGTTAATCTGTTACGCGGATGACACACTCGTCACCGCCAGGGGGAGGGACCTAGACGAAGCCTTACGTCTGGCCTCCACCTACGCCACCCTGATAGTCCGCAGGATTGAGAGCCTAGGACTAAAGGTGGCACTGCAAAAGACTGAGGCCCTACTTTTCTATGGGCCTAGAAGGGGTGCTCCGGCGGGTACAACGGTCACTGTCGGTGGTGTCACGGTGCCCCTAAGGCCGCACCTCAAATATTTGGGGTTAGTGATCGACGGACGCTGGGGGTTCGACGAGCATTTTCGCCGTCTAGAGCCCCGCCTACTCAGCGCCGCCGATTCACTCGGGCGTCTCCTTCCCAATGTGGGGGGACCAAGTGCTGGCTGCCGCCGCCTTTATGCAAATATCGTGCGAAGCATGGCCCTATATGGGGCCCCAGTCTGGGCGGACGCCCTCAGTCCCCGCGCAATTGCGACCCTCCACAGGGCGCAGCGCGCAATGGCACTGAGGGCGATAAGAGGGTACCGCACGGTTTCGCACACGGCGGCGTGCATCCTGGCCGGGACACCTCCTTGGGAGCTGGTTGCCCACGTTTTAGCTGCGGCTTACAGGCTGCGCGGTGATGCTGACAACCGACGCCTGCACGCCCGAGAGAGGGCCGCTTTGGTGGAAGATGTAAACTATGAAGCGTACCGCACATGGTACGCAGAGCTGGAAGAGCTCCTTCGCAGTGGCTCGGCCTCCAGTACCCTACACAGGACTGTCGAGGCCTTGAGCCCCTGCTTGACAATGTGGGCCAATCGACGGCATGGGTCCCTCTCCTACCACTTAGTACAGATTCTCAGCGGCCACGGATCGTTCGGCCGCTACCTGAACCGGATCGGTAGAGAGGTGACCCCTAAATGCCACCACTGCGATGCGGCGGAAGATAGCGCGCAGCACACCCTCCAGGTGTGCCCGGCCTTTGCCGAAGAGCGCGCCAATTTAATCGCCGAGATTGGCGACGACCTCTCGCTACACATCGTAGTGTGTTTCATGCTGGAGAGCGAGAGGTCTTGGAATGTGGTTGAGTCCTTCTGCGTCGAGGTCATGACGCAGAAGGAGGAGGCGGAAAGAGCTAGGGAGGACGACCCTCTGGCTGATCCTTGCCGCCGCAGAAGGCTGGGGCGGAGGAGGCGGATGTACGCCCGCCTTCTTCCTCCTGACGGCAACCAGCGGGGCCCTGGGTTGGGAAGCCCGGACCCTGCATTGCACCGGTTGCCGCCAGTCGCTGATCCCCTGGATGCCCCGGGGGATCACCGGCCCTCCCCTTTTGGGGGGGTGAGAGGGGCTCGCCCTAGGCGAGCAGACGCCGACGAGGTCGTGGATGTGTTCGTAAGAGTTCCCATGACCTTGTCCGGCAGCGATGCGGCCCTCCTCGGCGTGTCCTCTTCGTCTGATGACGAGGAGGATGCGGCGATGATGGCCGTTCTCGCGCCACGGCGTCCTTGAGGGGCATAGTTGGGTTTTAGTCGGTAGGCCGCGGCATTGCACTCCCTGGTGGACATACCATCCCGTCTGCCAGGGGCCGCGGAGAGTCCGACATAACCTCGCGCCTTCCCAAGCGCGAGGTATGCGTAACGCATTTCCCAACTATAAAAAAAAAAAAAAAAAAAAAAAAAAGGTTAGGTTAGGTTAGGTTAGGTTAGGTTAGGTTAGGTTAGGTTAGGTTAGGTTAGGTTAGGTTAGGTTAGGTTAGGTTAGGTTAGGTTAGGTTTCCGTGTGCTCCGTGTGCAGTTTCCAGTCTGCCATCGGACGCGTCCCCGGGTTGCGGATAGGGGAACGCCCCCCAGATATGGGGGGTACCGGCTTTGGCCGGCGCGGACAGAAACTGGTGTGTGGCCGCCTGCCCTTCTCAGGGCGGGCATTGCACGGTCACACAAACCCGTAACCCCGCATTGAGCGGAGCCGGGGGCCTTCGGGTTGCGAGGAAGACAACCTCTATAAAAAATCACCCTTGAGGGCGGCATCTCGCTGCCGGCGGACCCGATTTCGGGTCGTGGTGTGGCCGGATTTTGTCCGGCGGCCACTTTTTAGTGGCGGCGTGGGGGCGATCTTTCGCCATGGCGCTTTGCGTCTCTTGTCGTTGTCCGGATTGGCGTGTCTGGTTCGGGCGGCCTCGAGCTTCGGCTCACTCGCGCGGCGGTGGACCCAGTGGGGTCTGCCGTCGGGCGAACCCGTTACCCGCATTGAGCGGGCCGGGGGTCCGGCGCACTGAGCGTCGGGCCAAGTGGAAGAAAACCACACTAAAAAATCACCCTAATCCCAAGGTCTGGTCCGTGCCGATGGGACGAATGGCTGGAGGGTCTCCAGTCCCGAACGGCCAACCAGGGAGCTCATCCCTTTAAAATGGCGCTTTTATGGAAATGAGTGAAAACAGAACGTTAAGTCCCCAGGGGGTTTCAGTCCCTTCGGTAGGACCGCGCAAGGCGGCTGCCGAACGCCGGAGGTATATGGGGCCGGCTAAACTCATTTCCGCCTCTTCTGATGCGATCGATGCGATTACTACTGCGAAATCATGCGAACCCGTTCAGAGCGGGCCTGCGTCGCTATCCGGGGCGGCCGTAGGAAAATATGTTACCGAGGCGTGCGGGAGTGTTGACGAAGGAGGAGGAGTGCGGCTCTCCTTTAGGAGTAGCAGCCAGAGTGGTGTGTCCACACCGAGAACCGAGAGGTCTCGCAGTGGATCTGTGTCTAGCACACGTAGTAGGTTAAGTTACCACGAATGTAGGTTAAGTGAGAGCTCTAGCTCTACTGTAAATAGTGATGTAAATAGCCATTTAAATATAGAGGTAAGAAATAGTGTAAATAGTAGTAATAAGGAGAAGCAGGCGGCGGTTGCGTCTGCATCCCATGGACGGACAAGTGTTGTTGGTTCTGACCCAACACAGGCCGAGAAAGGCCAGAAGAGGACGTTGGACGAATCCGACTCCTCCGCTCTTTCGGAACGTTCAGTGATCGACCTCACTGATTCTACAATGTTGACGGACCGACTATCTGATGGCACTGCTCCTGAAAAGTCGCAGCGGCGCCGCAGAAAGTCGAAGAAAAAGAAGGAGAGTCCAAACTCCGGATCTGATGAGGAGAGTAAGACGATGGATGAGAAGGACTCCAAAACCCCCGGTTCCGGGCGCGGGCGCGGTAGAGGTCGCCCCCCGACCACCGGGGAGTACGTTGGACTAGCGCAGGCTAAGCGCGAACTCTTGGCAGCTGAAAAGGCGGAGGAGCAGGCCCGCCTTGATCGCGAACTTGCCGAGATGGAGCGCAAAGCCTACGCCACAAGGGCCAAATACTATGAAGGCCTAACCGGAAGTGACACTTCGAAGGCAGTAGACCCCGCCGATAAGACGGCTATTGACCTCGAAACGGTAGTCCAAACAGACTGCCAATTGATTGTCGACGTTGCGCGCAAGTCGTCCCATCTGAGTGGCTCTTACCAAAAGGCCCTCAAAAAGGCTGCACAGTCTATCCAAGACTGCTTTAGCGAAGTCGCTAGGAAGACGATTTCGGATGACGCGCGAATTCTGAGGGCCGAAAATGAATCCCTCAAAAAGGAGTTGGCCGAGCTCAGGAAAAGTGTTTCCGAGCTGACTGGCGAGATAAAGGCCCTAAAGAAGGGCAAACGGAGGGAAGAGCGTCGGTCCATCCCGCCGACACCAATTGAAATGGAGACGGACGTAGCACCGCCGCCGGTATCACACCCGGCTCCCATATCTGAGGTTTCCGATTCCACACCGCAGCCGTTTACTCCACCCTCTGAAAAGGAGGAATGGCTGAGGGAGGCAACAATTCGCATTGGTGGAATAATCAACGCGAGACTCGAAGGTCTGGAGAGCAGGCTTTTACCTGCACCCAAAGCTCGTCCGCCGCTCGCGGCGGACAAAAAGAACGCAGCAAAGAGCGAGAATGCTGCTAAACCTGCTCCGCAGCCCGCTCCAAAAACATCCGGGAGGAAACCGGCAGCCACAACACCGGCAGCCGGCAAAGCGGCTTCCAAGCCTGCAAAGGCCCCTGAGGAGGCCAAAAAGAAGGGAAGGAGTACTGGCATAGTCCCTAAGCCTACTGCTGGGGAGTCGGTTGCCCCAGTGGCCCCAGTCGCGTCCACCAGTACTCCAAAAGAAAGTGATAAGTGGACTGAGGTCGTTGGACGCAAGGCCAGAGCCAAAAAGGCGAAAACCCAAGCCCAGAGCCAAACCCAGCCCCTGGTACAAAAGCCGGCGGCCAGCGCTAAAAGTAAGGCGAGGACCAGAAAAAGGAGGGCCAAAAAAGGCTTAGAAGCGCCCCGCAATCCAGCGGTGGTGCTGACCATTAAGCCCGAGGCACTGGAAAAGATGAGCTACTCCAGTGTCATACAGGCGGCAAGAGGGAAGATCAGCTGGAGCGATCTTGGGGTTGAGGACCTGAGGTTCCGGGGCACGGCGACTGGTGCCCGCCTGCTGGAGCTTCCCAAAGAGGCCTCCCCCGAGCTGGCTGACCAATTAGCCTCCAAACTCAAGGAGGTGCTCCCAGATGAAGTACAAGTGTCCAGGCCCATTAAGTGCGCGGAAGTGCGCATTTCTGGCCTGGATGACTCGGTGACGCCAGAGGACGTGCGTGAGGCCATAGCCCGCACAGGCAACTGCTCCGCGGACTCCGTGAGGGTCGGAGTGATCCGCGTGAGCGCATACTCACTGGGCTCAGTTTGGGCGAAGTGCCCCGTTTTGGCCGCCAAGACTATTTGCTCTGGCAGGCTGCTGGTAGGGTGGTCGTCGGCTAGGGTCAGGCTACTCGACCCGCAGCCAATGAAATGTTTCCGGTGTTTGGAACCTGGCCACACTAGGGCTACGTGTCCAACATCGGAGGACAGAAGTGGTCTGTGCTTCCGCTGCGGGAAGGCAGGCCATATTGCTCGAGATTGTGCCGCTCTCCCTAGCTGTGTCGTCTGCACAGGAAAGGGAAGAGCAGCAAATCATATCCTTGGGGGAAAGAGTTGTCATCCCCCCAAGAAAAGAGGAAAGGCGGCGCCTAGGACCCAGGCCACAGCTAGCGGAGATGATCATACCGCAAGGGATGAGCCCCAGGAAATGGAAATCTAATGGCTGCAACTCCAAAAGAATTCCTTCAGGGAAATATCAATCACTGTGCCGCTGCGCAGGACCTTCTCCTGCAATCAATGGCGCAGTGGTCGATCGATGTGTGTGTTGTTGCCGAACCCTACTCTGTCCCGGCGCGGACGAACTGGGCCTCGGACCTGGATGGAACAGTTGCCGTGGTGGCGTCAACGAGAACTGACGCCCCTTGCCTCCGTGTCAAGGAGAAGGGACATGGCTTCGTCGTTGTAGAGTGGGGCGATATGGTTTTGATTGGGGCCTATTTCTCCCCTAACAGGTCGTTCGCAGATTTCGAGACCTTCATTGATGAGCTAGGGGCCGCAATCCAGCGGAACTCGACGCTCTCAGTGCTGGTTCTCGGTGACCTTAATGCGAAGGCTGAAAGCTGGGGCTCACCTGCCACAGATCAGAGGGGAGAATTGGTGGAGGAGTGGGCAGTCATCTCCGGTTTGTGTCTCCTGAACAGAGGATCGGTCAATACCTGCGTACGACAGCAGGGTGGGTCCATAGTGGACGTAACGTTCGCTTCCCCTGCTGTCGATCATCGAGTCCGTGACTGGCGAGTGTTGGAGGAGGTTGAGACGCTGTCGGATCACTTGTATATCCGATTCAGCGTCTCCCCGCCCTCGCCCTCACAGGGTAATCGTCGGACCAGGGAAATTCAGTCCTCCTTTCCACGCTGGGCTGTTTCCCGCCTTAATGGAGAGTTGGCAAAAGAGGCTGCCCTTGTGCAGGCTTGGATCGCTGACTCGCTGCCGTACCGGGGCACTGATGCTGAAGCAGGTTGGTTTCGTAACGCACTCACCAACATTTGCAACGCGGCCATGCCACGAGTGAAGCATCAGTCCCCGAAGAAACATCTGTACTGGTGGTCAGGAAAACTGACCGACCTGAGAGCCACCTGCACAAGGGCGAAACGTCTACATGCTCGGTACAGGAGGCGCCAGACGAGGGATGCGGAAGTGGAAAGCCGTCTGTTGGAGTCCTACAAGACTGCCAAAAAGACCCTACAGATGGCCATCAAAACCGCCAAAAATCAGGCCTGGCAGGAGATGCTGTCTAGCCTCGAAGAGGATCCGTGGGGCAGGCCGTACCGCATGGTCCGGAACAAACTGCGTACGCTTGCCCCACCTCTGACTGAGACCTTACCGCCGGACTTCCTCGAGAGTGTTGTATCGACCCTCTTCCCTGGAAGACTGCCTGACTTTTCCCCGCCTCAAGTTTTGCCACCCAACGAGGTAGTTAGGGAAGTTCAAGCTCCCCCTATCACCGATGGGGAGTTCGAGTGTGTGATGGACCGCCTCAAGGCCAAGAAGAAGGCTCCTGGTCCGGATGGTGTCCCTGGGAGGGTGCTCGCGGTAGCCTTGCAACCGCTGGAGCGCCGCTTTAGGAGACTCCTGGACAGGTGCCTGGAAGAGGGACGTTTCCCGGCTAATTGGAAAACGGGAAGGTTGGTTCTCCTTAGAAAGGAGGGTAAGCCGGAGGACTCTCCGTCGGGGTACCGGCCCATAGTACTCCTCAACGAGGCAGCTAAGTTCTTCGAGCGCATAATTGCGTCTCGTATCAGCTGCCACTTGAGTGAGATCGGTCCGGACCTCGCGGAGAATCAGTTTGGTTTCAGGGAGGGTCGATCTACTATCGATGCCCTCCAGAGTGTCAAGTCCCTTTCCAGGGAAGTTGTCGACAGCGGAGGAATCCTGTTGGCGATATCACTCGATATCGCCAACGCATTCAATTCGATCCCCACCGAGTGCATCCTCGAGGCACTTAAATACCACGGGGTGCCTCGGTATTTACAAGAAGTCGTCCGGGACTATTTTGGGGGGCGTTTTATTGAATACGTCGGTGCTGATGGCCTCATTCATAGGAGGCAAATGGTGCGCGGTGTCCCGCAGGGCTCGGTCCTGGGCCCATTATTGTGGAACATCGCGTACAACTACGTGTTGCGGGGTAGTCTTCTCCGCGGGCTAAGTCTAGTGTGTTACGCTGACGACACCTTAGTAACGGCCCGCGGAAAGAATTATCGCGAGGCTGCATTGATAGCCACAGCTGGAGTGGCTCAGGTAGTGTCCCGGATAGAGAGTCTGGGACTCAAAGTGGCGCTGGACAAAACGGAGGCCCTTGCCTTTCATGGGCCCCGTAATGGTCCCCCCACCAGAGCCTACCTCATTATTAATGGGACGAGGGTGGATTTTAAGCCCCACCTGAAATACCTTGGTCTGCTTCTAGACGGGAAATGGAGCTTCAGGGAGCACTTCTCGCGCCTAGCTCCCAAGTTGGTCACTGCCGCTGCAGCACTGGGTCGGCTTCTGCCGAACCTTGGAGGTCCGAGTGCCCTTTGTCGTCGCCTCTACGCGGGCGTGGTGGCATCCATGGCGCTCTATGGTGCACCAGTGTGGTCTGATGCCCTGAGTCCGCAAAACATCGCGCTACTGCGCCGCGCGCAGCGCATCATTGCGATCAGGGCAATACGTGGTTACCGAACCATTTCGCTGGAGTCCGCCTGCGCCCTTGCTGGGATGCCACCATGGGACCTGGAGGCAGACATTCTTACCGCTGTGTACGAGCGGAGGGCAGAGGCTCGCGGCAGAGGCCTGAGACCCGTACGAGTTGAGGTTGAGCGGTGGCGCGAGGAGGCCCGAAATCACATCCTTGGCTCCTCCTGGCCCCGACGTCTAGAGCAGACCGAGTATGGCCGCTGGACCAATGCGGCGATTCACCCTGTGCTTCGGCAGTGGGTGGCGAGAGGGCATGGGACCCTCACCTTCCGCCTCGTGCAGATATTGTCGGGGCACGGCTGCTTCGGCAGATATCTGCACCGAGTTGCTGGGAGGGAGGAAGACCCACGTTGCCACGAGTGTGGCGCCGGCGAAGACACTGCGCTGCACACCCTTGCGCACTGTCCTGCGTTTACGGTGCAGCGCAGTGCCCTGATCGCGCTGATCGGAGGCGATCTATCCCTGCCCGCCGTTATCCGGGCAATGCTGGATGATCGGGCGGTGTGGGAGGTTGTCGCCACCTTTGCGGAGGACGTAATGTCCCGCAAGGAGGCGCACGAACGCGAGCGTGAGTTAGATCCGCTCGCGAGCGCCAGAAGGCGCCGGAGGGTAGGGCGGCGACGGAGGGGCTACAATGCCCTAATTCCGCCGTCCTAGTGGGGGTCGGCGGGCGACGCGGATGGGTACCGTGTCGTCCGCATTGCACTCGACCCCTGCGACGGTGGGGGCGGCTAGGGGACACTAGCTGCTCCCATGCCTCCGGTAGCGAGGTGTGCCTGTACCGTAGATCGGTGCGGGCCCGGCCGAGCGACCTTACGCGTGCCAGCGCTCTGCGCATGCGCGCAAGTCGCTCATTATGGCCAGCGAGGTGTCCCCGTGAGGTTTAGTGGGTAGTCGCGGCACTCTGCCGTGGAGTCCCACACACCCTTGCCCCTACCCGGGGGCTTGGACGGTGCGTCAATGCATTCCTCACGTAAAAAAAAAAAAAAAAAAAAAAAAAAAAAAAAAAAAAAAAAAAAAAAGGTTTCCGTGTGCAGTTTCCAGTCTGCCATCGGACGCGTCCCCGGGTTGCGGATAGGGGAACGCCTCCCAGATATGGGGGGTACCGGCCTTGGCCGGCGCGGACAGAAACTGGTGTGTGGCCGCCTGCCCTTCTCAGGGCGGGCATTGCACGGTCACACAAACCCGTAACCCCGCATTGAGCGGGGCCGGGGGCCTTCGGGCTGCGAGGAAGAAAACCTCTCTAAAAAATTACCCCCTGGGTGAACCCCCCCTTCTTGTCAAGAAGGGGTGTGAGTGTCACCGGTGGACCCGCTTGCGGGTCGTGGTATGGCCGGACTTTGTCCGGCGGCCACTTTGTTGGCTGTGAGGGGGCGAGTTTTCGCCATGGCGCTCTGGCGCCTTTTGGAGTGTATCGCATCGATACTCTTCGGGCTCCGGCCCACTCGCGCGGCGGTGGACCCAGTGGGGTCCGCCGTCGGGCAACCCGTAGGCCCATTGAGCGGAGACGGGGGTCCGGCGCACTGAGCGTCGGGCCGCGTGGAAGAAAACCACTATAAAAAATCACCCCAATCCTAAGGTCTGGTCCGTGCCGATGGGATGAATGGCTGGAGGGGATCCAGTCATGAACGGCCACCCTAGGGAGCCCACCCTCCAAAGCAAAACAATGGATTGCAGTAACGAAAAACGAACTCACCAGGGGGTTTCAGTCCCCCCCGTAGGACCGCGCAAGGCGGCTGCGGGCAGCCGGGGGTATCTGGTGCCGTGCCCACTGCAATCCGCTTCTTCTGTCGATGTGACCATATGCGATCCCGTTAAGAGCGGGCGTTCGCCGGTATCCGGGCCGGCGTTCGAAAAATTTGAATGCAACCGAGGCGCTAGTGGGAGAAAGGATGAGAGTGGTGGGGACTCCAAGTCCCGTTCTAGGAGTGAGAAGTCGATGCCGAAGCTGGCTATTTCGCGTAGCAACTCGGCATCGAGTGTACATAGTGTATCTAGTGTAAATACATCTAATGTAAATATTGACCTAGCTTTAAGTTCTAGCAGTAAGGATATAGTTGTTAAGATACCCGGGACGGCGCTTGCGTCCTCGGGTAAAAGACGGAAGCGCGACGATGACTCGGACTCGTCCACACTATCAGGGCAGTCCGTCATCTCGTGTACTGACTCAGTTCGTATGACTGAGGATATGTCGGATGCGGCGAGCACCACCTCACACCGCCGCAAGAAGACCAAGAAAAAGAAGGGCTCCGGGAATTCGGACCCAGACTGGTGTTCGGACAGTGCATTACTGGCCACGCCCTCTCAAGTGGCGCAGCCAGAGTCAGACCCTTCCGCTAAAGGGCGCGGGCGCGGACGAGGACGTCCCCCGACCACGGGCGAGTACGTTGGACTCGCCCAAGCGAAGCGGGAACTGGCCGCCGTCGAACGTGCTGAATTGCAGCTCCGCCTCGACAAAGAAATTGCCGAGGCCGAGAAAAAGGCCTACTTGACCAGGGCCAAATATATGGAGAGCCGCACAGAACAGAGTGCGCCCACCCTATCTGAACCTGCCGCTACAACTGCCCTTGATCTCGAGGAGGTTGTGAAGGCAGACTGTGACATTATCACCGAGATCGCCAAAAAATCGTCCCACTTAAGCGGGTCGTATCAGAAGGCGTTGAAGAAGGCCGCACAGTCCATTCGTGACTGCTTCCTGGAGGTGGCACAAAAATCCATCCCAGAGGACATGCGCTCGCTCAGAGCAGAAAACGCCTCTCTGAGCAAGGAATTGGCTGAGCTCAGACAAAGCGTCGCCGAGCTGACGAAAGAGCTTAAAGCTCTCCAAAAGAGGACGCCTACGCCTATCGAGGCAGCGGATAGCCGTGAGGAACAGGATATGGAAGTCGAGCTTGCTCCTTCCACCTCAACCCCTCCGGCCCCTCCAGCTCCATTGACTCCTCTCCCTGTCAATTCTGACTTGGCAGGTGGGGCAGCCGAGATTGAGGCCGGTCTTGAGGGCTACGAAGCCCGCTTGATGCGGGCTGTCGGCAAAATGCTTGACGCCCGCTTTGAGGGGATTAGGGAGAGGCTTCTCCCAGAGAAGAGACTCAGGCCGCCACTAGCGGCCGACAAGAAGTCGACCCCTGTGTCCAGGGCGAGTGACCCGGGTAAGCCCGCGCCACCTGCTCGAGCGGCCAAGGAGGCGCCTGCCAAACAAGGCAAAAGGAAAAGGCCCGACCCCAGTAAGTCGGAGAGCAAACAACCTGCAGTGGCCCCCCCCGCGTCTACGTCTGGGAAGAAGGCGCCCACACCCTCTGTGGCGCAGCCTGAAGTACCGGTAGAACCCGGCTGGACCACTGTAGGCAAGAAGAGGAGGAGAGGGAAAAGAGGGAGGAAGGCCCCTTCGGCTTCCACTGAAGTCGCTGTTGAGCCAACAGTCGGCCCTTCCAGGTCGAACTATGCTTCAGCGGCCAAAGTAGCCCCGGCGCAGCGTCCGCCTGCCCCGGCTCAGGCAAAGCCAAGGCAAAAACGCCCTAAGCCCTCCAAACCAAAGTTGGCCCCTCCCAAATCCGCGGCTGTCATTGTCACGCTTGACCCGACAGCTGCTGAGAAAGGGGTCACTTACGGTGAAATCCTGGGACGTGCACGGAACTCCATCAACATCGAGGAGCTCCAAATTAGTAGGTTGACGACCCGCCACACGGTCACGGGTGCTCGTATAATCGAGGTCCACGGCACCCAGTCTGCAGAAAAAGCGGACCTCCTTGCCGGCAAGCTCAGGGAGAGCTTGTCCGAAGTGGCTAAGATCGTCCAGCCCGTCAAATGTGTAGGTCTTAGGATCGCGGGACTGGACGACTCGATCGATAGGGAAGAGCTGGCCTCGGTCATCGCCAAAAAAGGTGACTGCCGGGAGGAGCAGCTAAGAGTGGGAGAGATTCGGGTCGGCCCCGGAGGCTCTGGCGCAGTCCTGGTGCAATGTCCAGTGGCTGCAGCCAAAAAGATTATTGACGCCGGCCGCCTACTCATAGGTTGGAGTTCGGCGAGCGTGACCCTTCTGGATGCCCGTCCCTTACGCTGCTTCAAGTGTATGGGGACGGGTCATGCCCGACAGTGCTGCCCCTCCTCGATTGATAGGAGCGGGCTTTGTCATCGGTGCAGCAAGCCTGGGCACCTGGCCTCCTCTTGCAGCGAGGAGCCCCACTGTGCCGCGTGTGCCGCCGCAAAGAGGCCGGCCGGCCATATGATGGGGGGGAGGAAGTGCAACCCTCCCAACACCAGGGGAAAAATCTTGGCCGACAAGCCAAAAACCTCTGGCAAGAGCTTGCCCAGCGCCGCTGAGCAGGAGGGAGCTGCTATGGAGTCCTGATGGATTTAGGACGACCATACAGCTTCCTCCAGGGTAATCTGAACCATTCTGCCAGGGCTCAAGATTTGCTGCTGCAAGTCCTGGCGGAGTGGTCAATCGACGTCGCCATAACTGCAGAGCCGTATTTCGTCCCCGACGACCGGCCCAACTGGGTCGGTGACCGGGACGGCTCTGTAGCCATTGTCGTACGGCCGGCCCCGGGCTACACGCCCCCCTCCGTGGTAACGAGGGGCTCCGGCTTTGTAGTGGCCAGTTGGGAAGGCATCACACTAATAGGGGTGTACTTCTCCCCAAATAGGCCACTCGCAGAGCTGGAGACCTTCCTCGTGGCAGTCGGAAGCGCAGTTAGATGCGCTGCTCCGCAACAGGTCCTCCTCCTCGGGGACCTAAATGCCAAGTCCGTTGTCTGGGGCAACCCGTCAACGGACGTGCGCGGCCAGACCGTGGAACTCTGGGCCGCAGCCTCTGGTCTGTCGCTTCTAAACAGGGGCGCAGTTCATACCTGCGTGCGCCGGCAGGGCGGGTCTGTGGTCGACTTGTCGTTCGCGACCCCCGCCCTCGCACGCAGGATTCGCGACTGGCGGGTGATGACGCGGGTGGAGAGCCTCTCCGATCACCGGTACATCCGGTTCGAGGCCCCCACCCAGCGCTCCCAGCCGTCCCGACCTCCGAATGGCGACCGCGCCCCTCGTTGGGCACTGTCTCGCCTTGATACAGAGAAGGCAGAGGAGGCGGCCATCGTCCAGGCCTGGTGCTCCGGACCAATGGATGGCCCCAATGTTGAAGAGTCGGCTTGTCGGCTGCAAGACGCTCTTACGGAGGTCTGTCAGGCCTCCATGCCTAGGGCTCGTCCGCCTAAGGACAAACGCGAAGCCTACTGGTGGTCGCGTGAAATTGCTGACTTCAGGACGGCCTGCACGTCCAGCAGACGAGCATTCACGCGATACCGTAGGCGACGCAATAGAGAAGCTGAGGAGGAAGAGCGCCTCTACGAGGAATATCGGCAGTGCAAGAAGACCCTGCAGACGGCCATCTCCCGTTCCAAGGAGGCCGCCAGGGAGGAAATGCTGCAGGGTCTTGATCAGGACCCGTGGGGGCGGCCATACAAAACCGCGCGCAATCAGCTGAGAGCGCGCGGCGCCCCCCTCACTGAATCTATGGAAGCTGATCTTCTGCAGACGGTCGTACAGGAGCTCTTTCCTCCTAACACCGACGACTCTCCTCCTCCGATGGCTCCACCACCCTCTGCGGACGGGACCCATGGCGACCGATCTCCGTCACTTATATCGGACGAGGAGTTTGAGGGCGCGATATCTTGCCTGAAGGGCAAGAAGACTGCTCCGGGACCTGACGGGATCCCGGCAAAGGTGTTGGCTCTCGCCATTAATCACTTTGGCGACCGGTTTCGGGAATTGTTCGACGCTTGTTTTCGCGTCGGCCAATTCCCGAAACTTTGGAAGGACGGCACACTGTGCCTCCTGCGGAAGGACAGCCGGCCTCTGGATGACCCCTCCGCATACCGCCCAATAGTGTTGCTGGATGAGGCTGGTAAGGTCTTCGAGAGGATAATAGCCTCTCGCCTCATCCAGCACATGTCTGATGTCGGGCCAAATCTTTCCGACGTCCAATTTGGTTTCCGGACTGGGCGCTCGACGTTGGACGCTCTCTCCAACCTAAGAGAGATGGTGGAAGACGCAACAGGTAGGGACGAGAGGGTTCTGGCGGTGTCTCTAGACATCGCCAATGCTTTTAACAGCCTCCCATTCAACACCATCCGGGAGGCGCTCCGTTATCACGGAGTCCCCCCCTATCTGTTGCGTATCCTTCAAAATTATCTGGAGGATCGTGAGGTGCAATTCGTCGACCGAGGTGGTGTAGTCCGCTGCCACCCCATGTCCCGCGGTGTCCCACAGGGGTCCGTTCTAGGGCCCCTACTTTGGAACGTGGGATATGACTGGGTGCTCCGCGTAGCCCTCCCCCCACGAGTGCGGTTACTCTGCTACGCAGATGACACGCTCGTCACCGCCAGGGGGAGGGACTTGGAAGAGGCCTTACATCTTGCCTCTGTCTACGCCACCTTGGTCGTTCGAAGGATTGAGAGCCTGGGGCTAAAAGTGGCCCTACACAAGACGGAGGCCCTGCTCTTCCACGGGCCTCGGCGAGGCGCTCCACCGGGAACAAGCATTGTTGTCGGAGGTGTCACGGTGCCCCTAAAGCCGCACCTTAAGTACCTGGGCCTAGTGATCGACGGGCGCTGGGGGTTCGACGAGCATTTTCGCCGTCTAGAGCCCCGCCTACTCAGCGCCGCCGATTCACTTGGGCGTCTCCTTCCCAACGTGGGGGGACCGAGTGCAAGCTGCCGCCGTCTCTATGCGAACATCGTGCGCAGCATGGCCCTATACGGGGCCCCAGTCTGGGCGGACGCCCTCAGTTCCCGCGCTATTGCTTCCCTTCACAGGGCGCAGCGCGCAATGGCACTGAGGGCAATCAGAGGGTATCGCACGGTTTCGCACACGGCGGCGTGCATTCTGGCTGGGACACCACCTTGGGAGCTGGTTGCCCACGTGCTTGCAGCGGCTTACAGGCTGCGCTGTGACGCCGACGACCGACGCTTACACGCACGGGAGAGGGCCGCCTTGGTAGAAGAGGCGCAATTTGAGGCGTACCGCACGTGGTACGCAGAGTTGGAAGAGCTCCTTCGCAGCGGCTCGGCCTCCAGTACCTTGCAGAGGACTGTTGAAGCCTTGAGCCCCTGCCTGACAATGTGGGCTAATCGAGGGCACGGGTCCCTCTCCTACCATTTAATCCAGATCCTCAGCGGTCACGGTTCGTTCGGCCGCTACCTGAATCGGATAGGTAGAGAGGTGAACCCAAAGTGCCACCATTGCGACGCGGCGGAGGACAGCGCACAACACACCCTCCAGGTGTGTCCGGCGTTTGCTGAGGAACGCGCTAGTCTCATCGCCGAAATGGGCGACGACCTCTCGCTCCACACCGTGGTATGCTTTATGCTAGAGAGTGAGAGGTCGTGGAATGTGGTGGACTCCTTCTGCGTCGAGGTCATGACGCAGAAGGAGGAGGCGGAAAGGGCTAGGGAGGATGACCCTCTAGCCGATCCTTGCCGCCGCAGAAGGCTGGGGCGGAGGAGGCGGATGTACGCCCGCCTTCTTCCTCCTGACGGCAACCAGCGGGGCCCTGGGTTGGGAAGCCCGGGTCCTGCATTGCACCGGTTGCCGCCAGTCGCTGATCCCCTGGATGCCCCGGGGGATCACCGGCCTCCTCCTTTTGGGGGGGTGAGAGGGGCTCGCCATAGGCGAGCAGACGCCGACGAGGTTGTGGAAGTGTTCGTCAGAGTTCCCATGACCTTGTCCGGCAGCGACGCGGCCCTCCTCGGCGTGTCCTCCTTGTCCGATGATGAGGAGGATGCGGCGATGATGGCCGTGCTCGCGCCAAGGCGTCTCTGAGGGGCATCGATGGGTTTTAGTCGGTAGGCCGCGGCATTGCACTCCCTGGTGGACATACCATCTCGTCTACCAGGGGCCGCGGAGAGTCCGACATAACCCCGCGCCTTCCCAAGCGCGGGGTATGCGTAATGCATTTCCCATCGAAAAAAAAAAAAAAAAAAAAAAAAGGTTAGGTTAGGTTAGGTCGTGGAAGTATTCGTGAGAGTTCCCATGACCTTGTCCGGCAGCGACGCGTCCCTCCTCGGCGTGTCCTCTTCAGACGAGGAGGACACGGCGGTGATGGACGTGCTCGCGCCAAGGCGTATGTGAGGGGCATCGATGGGTTTTAGTCGGTAGGCCGCGGCATTGCACTCCCTGGTGGACATACCATCTCGTCTGCCAGGGGCCGCGGAGAGTCCGACATAACCCCGCGCCTTCCCAAGCGCGGGGTATGCGTAATGCATTTCCCATCGTAAAAAAAAAAAAAAAAAAAAAAAAAGGTTAGGTTAGGTTAGGTTAGGTTAGGTTAGGTTAGGTTAGGTTAGGTTAGGTTAGGTTAGGTTAGGTTAGGTTAGGTTAGGTTAGGTTAGGTTAGGTTTCCGTGTGCAGTTTCCAGTCTGCCATCGGACGCGTCCCCGGGTTGCGGATAGGGGAACGCCCCCCAGATATGGGGGGTACCGGCTTTGGCCGGCGCGGACAGAAACTGGTGTGTGGCCGCCTGCCCTTCTCAGGGCGGGCATTGCACGGTCACACAAACCCGTAACCCCGCATTGAGCGGAGCCGGGGGCCTTCGGGTTGCGAGGAAGACAACCTCTATAAAAAATCACCCTTGAGGGCGGCATCTCGCTGCCGGCGGACCCGATTTCGGGTCGTGGTGTGGCCGGATTTTGTCCGGCGGCCACTTTTTAGTGGCGGCGTGGGGGCGATCTTTCGCCATGGCGCTTTGCGTCTCTTGTCGTTGTCCGGATTGGCGTGTCTGGTTCGGGCGGCCTCGAGCTTCGGCTCACTCGCGCGGCGGTGGACCCAGTGGGGTCTGCCGTCGGGCGAACCCGTTACCCGCATTGAGCGGGCCGGGGGTCCGGCGCACTGAGCGTCGGGCCAAGTGGAAGAAAACCACACTAAAAAATCACCCTAATCCCAAGGTCTGGTCCGTGCCGATGGGACGAATGGCTGGAGGGTCTCCAGTCCCGAACGGCCAACCAGGGAGCTCATCCCTTTAAAATGGCGCTTTTATGGAAATGAGTGAAAACAGAACGTTAAGTCCCCAGGGGGTTTCAGTCCCTTCGGTAGGACCGCGCAAGGCGGCTGCCGAACGCCGGAGGTATATGGGGCCGGCTAAACTCATTTCCGCCTCTTCTGATGCGATCGATGCGATTACTACTGCGAAATCATGCGAACCCGTTCAGAGCGGGCCTGCGTCGCTATCCGGGGCGGCCGTAGGAAAATATGTTACCGAGGCGTGCGGGAGTGTTGACGAAGGAGGAGGAGTGCGGCTCTCCTTTAGGAGTAGCAGCCAGAGTGGTGTGTCCACACCGAGAACCGAGAGGTCTCGCAGTGGATCTGTGTCTAGCACACGTAGTAGGTTAAGTTACCACGAATGTAGGTTAAGTGAGAGCTCTAGCTCTACTGTAAATAGTGATGTAAATAGCCATTTAAATATAGAGGTAAGAAATAGTGTAAATAGTAGTAATAAGGAGAAGCAGGCGGCGGTTGCGTCTGCATCCCATGGACGGACAAGTGTTGTTGGTTCTGACCCAACACAGGCCGAGAAAGGCCAGAAGAGGACGTTGGACGAATCCGACTCCTCCGCTCTTTCGGAACGTTCAGTGATCGACCTCACTGATTCTACAATGTTGACGGACCGACTATCTGATGGCACTGCTCCTGAAAAGTCGCAGCGGCGCCGCAGAAAGTCGAAGAAAAAGAAGGAGAGTCCAAACTCCGGATCTGATGAGGAGAGTAAGACGATGGATGAGAAGGACTCCAAAACCCCCGGTTCCGGGCGCGGGCGCGGTAGAGGTCGCCCCCCGACCACCGGGGAGTACGTTGGACTAGCGCAGGCTAAGCGCGAACTCTTGGCAGCTGAAAAGGCGGAGGAGCAGGCCCGCCTTGATCGCGAACTTGCCGAGATGGAGCGCAAAGCCTACGCCACAAGGGCCAAATACTATGAAGGCCTAACCGGAAGTGACACTTCGAAGGCAGTAGACCCCGCCGATAAGACGGCTATTGACCTCGAAACGGTAGTCCAAACAGACTGCCAATTGATTGTCGACGTTGCGCGCAAGTCGTCCCATCTGAGTGGCTCTTACCAAAAGGCCCTCAAAAAGGCTGCACAGTCTATCCAAGACTGCTTTAGCGAAGTCGCTAGGAAGACGATTTCGGATGACGCGCGAATTCTGAGGGCCGAAAATGAATCCCTCAAAAAGGAGTTGGCCGAGCTCAGGAAAAGTGTTTCCGAGCTGACTGGCGAGATAAAGGCCCTAAAGAAGGGCAAACGGAGGGAAGAGCGTCGGTCCATCCCGCCGACACCAATTGAAATGGAGACGGACGTAGCACCGCCGCCGGTATCACACCCGGCTCCCATATCTGAGGTTTCCGATTCCACACCGCAGCCGTTTACTCCACCCTCTGAAAAGGAGGAATGGCTGAGGGAGGCAACAATTCGCATTGGTGGAATAATCAACGCGAGACTCGAAGGTCTGGAGAGCAGGCTTTTACCTGCACCCAAAGCTCGTCCGCCGCTCGCGGCGGACAAAAAGAACGCAGCAAAGAGCGAGAATGCTGCTAAACCTGCTCCGCAGCCCGCTCCAAAAACATCCGGGAGGAAACCGGCAGCCACAACACCGGCAGCCGGCAAAGCGGCTTCCAAGCCTGCAAAGGCCCCTGAGGAGGCCAAAAAGAAGGGAAGGAGTACTGGCATAGTCCCTAAGCCTACTGCTGGGGAGTCGGTTGCCCCAGTGGCCCCAGTCGCGTCCACCAGTACTCCAAAAGAAAGTGATAAGTGGACTGAGGTCGTTGGACGCAAGGCCAGAGCCAAAAAGGCGAAAACCCAAGCCCAGAGCCAAACCCAGCCCCTGGTACAAAAGCCGGCGGCCAGCGCTAAAAGTAAGGCGAGGACCAGAAAAAGGAGGGCCAAAAAAGGCTTAGAAGCGCCCCGCAATCCAGCGGTGGTGCTGACCATTAAGCCCGAGGCACTGGAAAAGATGAGCTACTCCAGTGTCATACAGGCGGCAAGAGGGAAGATCAGCTGGAGCGATCTTGGGGTTGAGGACCTGAGGTTCCGGGGCACGGCGACTGGTGCCCGCCTGCTGGAGCTTCCCAAAGAGGCCTCCCCCGAGCTGGCTGACCAATTAGCCTCCAAACTCAAGGAGGTGCTCCCAGATGAAGTACAAGTGTCCAGGCCCATTAAGTGCGCGGAAGTGCGCATTTCTGGCCTGGATGACTCGGTGACGCCAGAGGACGTGCGTGAGGCCATAGCCCGCACAGGCAACTGCTCCGCGGACTCCGTGAGGGTCGGAGTGATCCGCGTGAGCGCATACTCACTGGGCTCAGTTTGGGCGAAGTGCCCCGTTTTGGCCGCCAAGACTATTTGCTCTGGCAGGCTGCTGGTAGGGTGGTCGTCGGCTAGGGTCAGGCTACTCGACCCGCAGCCAATGAAATGTTTCCGGTGTTTGGAACCTGGCCACACTAGGGCTACGTGTCCAACATCGGAGGACAGAAGTGGTCTGTGCTTCCGCTGCGGGAAGGCAGGCCATATTGCTCGAGATTGTGCCGCTCTCCCTAGCTGTGTCGTCTGCACAGGAAAGGGAAGAGCAGCAAATCATATCCTTGGGGGAAAGAGTTGTCATCCCCCCAAGAAAAGAGGAAAGGCGGCGCCTAGGACCCAGGCCACAGCTAGCGGAGATGATCATACCGCAAGGGATGAGCCCCAGGAAATGGAAATCTAATGGCTGCAACTCCAAAAGAATTCCTTCAGGGAAATATCAATCACTGTGCCGCTGCGCAGGACCTTCTCCTGCAATCAATGGCGCAGTGGTCGATCGATGTGTGTGTTGTTGCCGAACCCTACTCTGTCCCGGCGCGGACGAACTGGGCCTCGGACCTGGATGGAACAGTTGCCGTGGTGGCGTCAACGAGAACTGACGCCCCTTGCCTCCGTGTCAAGGAGAAGGGACATGGCTTCGTCGTTGTAGAGTGGGGCGATATGGTTTTGATTGGGGCCTATTTCTCCCCTAACAGGTCGTTCGCAGATTTCGAGACCTTCATTGATGAGCTAGGGGCCGCAATCCAGCGGAACTCGACGCTCTCAGTGCTGGTTCTCGGTGACCTTAATGCGAAGGCTGAAAGCTGGGGCTCACCTGCCACAGATCAGAGGGGAGAATTGGTGGAGGAGTGGGCAGTCATCTCCGGTTTGTGTCTCCTGAACAGAGGATCGGTCAATACCTGCGTACGACAGCAGGGTGGGTCCATAGTGGACGTAACGTTCGCTTCCCCTGCTGTCGATCATCGAGTCCGTGACTGGCGAGTGTTGGAGGAGGTTGAGACGCTGTCGGATCACTTGTATATCCGATTCAGCGTCTCCCCGCCCTCGCCCTCACAGGGTAATCGTCGGACCAGGGAAATTCAGTCCTCCTTTCCACGCTGGGCTGTTTCCCGCCTTAATGGAGAGTTGGCAAAAGAGGCTGCCCTTGTGCAGGCTTGGATCGCTGACTCGCTGCCGTACCGGGGCACTGATGCTGAAGCAGGTTGGTTTCGTAACGCACTCACCAACATTTGCAACGCGGCCATGCCACGAGTGAAGCATCAGTCCCCGAAGAAACATCTGTACTGGTGGTCAGGAAAACTGACCGACCTGAGAGCCACCTGCACAAGGGCGAAACGTCTACATGCTCGGTACAGGAGGCGCCAGACGAGGGATGCGGAAGTGGAAAGCCGTCTGTTGGAGTCCTACAAGACTGCCAAAAAGACCCTACAGATGGCCATCAAAACCGCCAAAAATCAGGCCTGGCAGGAGATGCTGTCTAGCCTCGAAGAGGATCCGTGGGGCAGGCCGTACCGCATGGTCCGGAACAAACTGCGTACGCTTGCCCCACCTCTGACTGAGACCTTACCGCCGGACTTCCTCGAGAGTGTTGTATCGACCCTCTTCCCTGGAAGACTGCCTGACTTTTCCCCGCCTCAAGTTTTGCCACCCAACGAGGTAGTTAGGGAAGTTCAAGCTCCCCCTATCACCGATGGGGAGTTCGAGTGTGTGATGGACCGCCTCAAGGCCAAGAAGAAGGCTCCTGGTCCGGATGGTGTCCCTGGGAGGGTGCTCGCGGTAGCCTTGCAACCGCTGGAGCGCCGCTTTAGGAGACTCCTGGACAGGTGCCTGGAAGAGGGACGTTTCCCGGCTAATTGGAAAACGGGAAGGTTGGTTCTCCTTAGAAAGGAGGGTAAGCCGGAGGACTCTCCGTCGGGGTACCGGCCCATAGTACTCCTCAACGAGGCAGCTAAGTTCTTCGAGCGCATAATTGCGTCTCGTATCAGCTGCCACTTGAGTGAGATCGGTCCGGACCTCGCGGAGAATCAGTTTGGTTTCAGGGAGGGTCGATCTACTATCGATGCCCTCCAGAGTGTCAAGTCCCTTTCCAGGGAAGTTGTCGACAGCGGAGGAATCCTGTTGGCGATATCACTCGATATCGCCAACGCATTCAATTCGATCCCCACCGAGTGCATCCTCGAGGCACTTAAATACCACGGGGTGCCTCGGTATTTACAAGAAGTCGTCCGGGACTATTTTGGGGGGCGTTTTATTGAATACGTCGGTGCTGATGGCCTCATTCATAGGAGGCAAATGGTGCGCGGGGCAAATGGTGCGCGGTGTCCCGCAGGGCTCGGTCCTGGGCCCATTATTGTGGAACATCGCGTACAACTACGTGTTGCGGGGTAGTCTTCTCCGCGGGCTAAGTCTAGTGTGTTACGCTGACGACACCTTAGTAACGGCCCGCGGAAAGAATTATCGCGAGGCTGCATTGATAGCCACAGCTGGAGTGGCTCAGGTAGTGTCCCGGATAGAGAGTCTGGGACTCAAAGTGGCGCTGGACAAAACGGAGGCCCTTGCCTTTCATGGGCCCCGTAATGGTCCCCCCACCAGAGCCTACCTCATTATTAATGGGACGAGGGTGGATTTTAAGCCCCACCTGAAATACCTTGGTCTGCTTCTAGACGGGAAATGGAGCTTCAGGGAGCACTTCTCGCGCCTAGCTCCCAAGTTGGTCACTGCCGCTGCAGCACTGGGTCGGCTTCTGCCGAACCTTGGAGGTCCGAGTGCCCTTTGTCGTCGCCTCTACGCGGGCGTGGTGGCATCCATGGCGCTCTATGGTGCACCAGTGTGGTCTGATGCCCTGAGTCCGCAAAACATCGCGCTACTGCGCCGCGCGCAGCGCATCATTGCGATCAGGGCAATACGTGGTTACCGAACCATTTCGCTGGAGTCCGCCTGCGCCCTTGCTGGGATGCCACCATGGGACCTGGAGGCAGACATTCTTACCGCTGTGTACGAGCGGAGGGCAGAGGCTCGCGGCAGAGGCCTGAGACCCGTACGAGTTGAGGTTGAGCGGTGGCGCGAGGAGGCCCGAAATCACATCCTTGGCTCCTCCTGGCCCCGACGTCTAGAGCAGACCGAGTATGGCCGCTGGACCAATGCGGCGATTCACCCTGTGCTTCGGCAGTGGGTGGCGAGAGGGCATGGGACCCTCACCTTCCGCCTCGTGCAGATATTGTCGGGGCACGGCTGCTTCGGCAGATATCTGCACCGAGTTGCTGGGAGGGAGGAAGACCCACGTTGCCACGAGTGTGGCGCCGGCGAAGACACTGCGCTGCACACCCTTGCGCACTGTCCTGCGTTTACGGTGCAGCGCAGTGCCCTGATCGCGCTGATCGGAGGCGATCTATCCCTGCCCGCCGTTATCCGGGCAATGCTGGATGATCGGGCGGTGTGGGAGGTTGTCGCCACCTTTGCGGAGGACGTAATGTCCCGCAAGGAGGCGCACGAACGCGAGCGTGAGTTAGATCCGCTCGCGAGCGCCAGAAGGCGCCGGAGGGTAGGGCGGCGACGGAGGGGCTACAATGCCCTAATTCCGCCGTCCTAGTGGGGGTCGGCGGGCGACGCGGATGGGTACCGTGTCGTCCGCATTGCACTCGACCCCTGCGACGGTGGGGGCGGCTAGGGGACACTAGCTGCTCCCATGCCTCCGG
>OZ012561.1:27545126-27605126 GCA_963935595.1 Schoenobius gigantellus | reverse complement strand
ACCTAACCTAACCTAACCTAACCTAACCTAACCTAACCTAACCTAACCTAACCTAACCTAACCTAACCTAACCTAACCTAACCTAACCTAACCTAACCTAACCTAACCTACCTAACCTAACCTAACCTAACCTAACCTAACCTAACCTAACCTAACCTAACCTAACCTAACCTAACCTAACCTAACCTAACCTAACCTAACCTAACCTAACCTAACCTAACCTAACCTAACCTAACCTAACCTAACCTAACCTAACCTAACCTAACCTAACCTAACCTAACCTAACCTAACCTAACCTAACCTAACCTAACCTAACCTAACCTAACCTAACTAACCTAACCTAACCTAACCTAACCTAACCTAACCTAACCTAACCTAACCTAACCTAACCTAACCTAACCTAACCTAACCTAACCTAACCTAACCTAACCTAACCTAACCTAACCTAACCTAACCTAACCTAACCTAACCTAACCTAACCTAACCTAACCTAACCTAACCTAACCTAACCTAACCTAACCTAACCTAACCTAACCTAACCTAACCTAACCTAACCTAACCTAACCTAACCTAACCTAACCTAACCTAACCTAACCTAACCTAACCTAACCTAACCTAACCTAACCTAACCTAACCTAACCTAACCTAACCTAACCTAACCTAACCTAACCTAACCTAACCTAACCTAACCTAACCTAACCTAACCTAACCTAACCTAACCTAACCTAACCTAACCTAACCTAACCTAACCTAACCTAACCTAACCTAACCTAACCTAACCTAACCTAACCTAACCTAACCTAACCTAACCTAACCTAACCTAACCTAACCTAACCTAACCTAACCTAACCTAACCTAACCTAACCTAACCTAACCTAACCTAACCTAACCTAACCTAACCTAACCTAACCTAACCTAACCTAACCTAACCTAACCTAACCTAACCTAACCTAACCTAACCTAACCTAACCTAACCTAACCTAACCTAACCTAACCTAACCTAACCTAACCTAACCTAACCTAACCTAACCTAACCTAACCTAACCTAACCTAACCTAACCTAACCTAACCTAACCTAACCTAACCTAACCTAACCTAACCTAACCTAACCTAACCTAACCTAACCTAACCTAACCTAACCTAACCTAACCTAACCTAACCTAACCTAACCTAACCTAACCTAACCTAACCTAACCTAACCTAACCTAACCTAACCTAACCTAACCTAACCTAACCTAACCTAACCTAACCTAACCTAACCTAACCTAACCTAACCTAACCTAACCTAACCTAACCTAACCTAACCTAACCTAACCTAACCTAACCTAACCTAACCTAACCTAACCTAACCTAACCTAACCTAACCTAACCTAACCTAACCTAACCTAACCTAACCTAACCTAACCTAACCTAACCTAACCTAACCTAACCTAACCTAACCTAACCTAACCTAACCTAACCTAACCTAACCTAACCTAACCTAACCTAACCTAACCTAACCTAACCTAACCTAACCTAACCTAACCTAACCTAACCTAACCTAACCTAACCTAACCTAACCTAACCTAACCTAACCTAACCTAACCTAACCTAACCTAACCTAACCTAACCTAACCTAACCTAACCTAACCTAACCTAACCTAACCTAACCTAACCTAACCTAACCTAACCTAACCTAACCTAACCTAACCTAACCTAACCTAACCTAACCTAACCTAACCTAACCTAACCTAACCTAACCTAACCTAACCTAACCTAACCTAACCTAACCTAACCTAACCTAACCTAACCTAACCTAACCTAACCTAACCTAACCTAACCTAACCTAACCTAACCTAACCTAACCTAACCTAACCTAACCTAACCTAACCTAACCTAACCTAACCTAACCTAACCTAACCTAACCTAACCTAACCTAACCTAACCTAACCTAACCTAACCTAACCTAACCTAACCTAACCTAACCTAACCTAACCTAACCTAACCTAACCTAACCTAACCTAACCTAACCTAACCTAACCTAACCTAACCTAACCTAACCTAACCTAACCTAACCTAACCTAACCTAACCTAACCTAACCTAACCTAACCTAACCTAACCTAACCTAACCTAACCTAACCTAACCTAACCTAACCTAACCTAACCTAACCTAACCTAACCTAACCTAACCTAACCTAACCTAACCTAACCTAACCTAACCTAACCTAACCTAACCTAACCTAACCTAACCTAACCTAACCTAACCTAACCTAACCTAACCTAACCTAACCTAACCTAACCTAACCTAACCTAACCTAACCTAACCTAACCTAACCTAACCTAACCTAACCTAACCTAACCTAACCTAACCTAACCTAACCTAACCTAACCTAACCTAACCTAACCTAACCTAACCTAACCTAACCTAACCTAACCTAACCTAACCTAACCTAACCTAACCTAACCTAACCTAACCTAACCTAACCTAACCTAACCTAACCTAACCTAACCTAACCTAACCTAACCTAACCTAACCTAACCTAACCTAACCTAACCTAACCTAACCTAACCTAACCTAACCTAACCTAACCTAACCTAACCTAACCTAACCTAACCTAACCTAACCTAACCTAACCTAACCTAACCTAACCTAACCTAACCTAACCTAACCTAACCTAACCTAACCTAACCTAACCTAACCTAACCTAACCTAACCTAACCTAACCTAACCTAACCTAACCTAACCTAACCTAACCTAACCTAACCTAACCTAACCTAACCTAACCTAACCTAACCTAACCTAACCTAACCTAACCTAACCTAACCTAACCTAACCTAACCTAACCTAACCTAACCTAACCTAACCTAACCTAACCTAACCTAACCTAACCTAACCTAACCTAACCTAACCTAACCTAACCTAACCTAACCTAACCTAACCTAACCTAACCTAACCTAACCTAACCTAACCTAACCTAACCTAACCTAACCTAACCTAACCTAACCTAACCTAACCTAACCTAACCTAACCTAACCTAACCTAACCTAACCTAACCTAACCTAACCTAACCTAACCTAACCTAACCTAACCTAACCTAACCTAACCTAACCTAACCTAACCTAACCTAACCTAACCTAACCTAACCTAACCTAACCTAACCTAACCTAACCTAACCTAACCTAACCTAACCTAACCTAACCTAACCTAACCTAACCTAACCTAACCTAACCTAACCTAACCTAACCTAACCTAACCTAACCTAACCTAACCTAACCTAACCTAACCTAACCTAACCTAACCTAACCTAACCTAACCTAACCTAACCTAACCTAACCTAACCTAACCTAACCTAACCTAACCTAACCTAACCTAACCTAACCTAACCTAACCTAACCTAACCTAACCTAACCTAACCTAACCTAACCTAACCTAACCTAACCTAACCTAACTAACCTAACCTAACCTAACCTAACCTAACCTAACCTAACCTAACCTAACCTAACCTAACCTAACCTAACCTAACCTAACCTAACCTAACCTAACCTAACCTAACCTAACCTAACCTAACCTAACCTAACCTAACCTAACCTAACCTAACCTAACCTAACCTAACCTAACCTAACCTAACCTAACCTAACCTAACCTAACCTAACCTAACCTAACCTAACCTAACCTAACCTAACCTAACCTAACCTAACCTAACCTAACCTAACCTAACCTAACCTAACCTAACCTAACCTAACCTAACCTAACCTAACCTAACCTAACCTAACCTAACCTAACCTAACCTAACCTAACCTAACCTAACCTAACCTAACCTAACCTAACCTAACCTAACCTAACCTAACCTAACCTAACCTAACCTAACCTAACCTAACCTAACCTAACCTAACCTAACCTAACCTAACCTAACCTAACCTAACCTAACCTAACCTAACCTAACCTAACCTAACCTAACCTAACCTAACCTAACCTAACCTAACCTAACCTAACCTAACCTAACCTAACCTAACCTAACCTAACCTAACCTAACCTAACCTAACCTAACCTAACCTAACCTAACCTAACCTAACCTAACCTAACCTAACCTAACCTAACCTAACCTAACCTAACCTAACCTAACCTAACCTAACCTAACCTAACCTAACCTAACCTAACCTAACCTAACCTAACCTAACCTAACCTAACCTAACCTAACCTAACCTAACCTAACCTAACCTAACCTAACCTAACCTAACCTAACCTAACCTAACCTAACCTAACCTAACCTAACCTAACCTAACCTAACCTAACCTAACCTAACCTAACCTAACCTAACCTAACCTAACCTAACCTAACCTAACCTAACCTAACCTAACCTAACCTAACCTAACCTAACCTAACCTAACCTAACCTAACCTAACCTAACCTAACCTAACCTAACCTAACCTAACCTAACCTAACCTAACCTAACCTAACCTAACCTAACCTAACCTAACCTAACCTAACCTAACCTAACCTAACCTAACCTAACCTAACCTAACCTAACCTAACCTAACCTAACCTAACCTAACCTAACCTAACCTAACCTAACCTAACCTAACCTAACCTAACCTAACCTAACCTAACCTAACCTAACCTAACCTAACCTAACCTAACCTAACCTAACCTAACCTAACCTAACCTAACCTAACCTAACCTAACCTAACCTAACCTAACCTAACCTAACCTAACCTAACCTAACCTAACCTAACCTAACCTAACCTAACCTAACCTAACCTAACCTAACCTAACCTAACCTAACCTAACCTAACCTAACCTAACCTAACCTAACCTAACCTAACCTAACCTAACCTAACCTAACCTAACCTAACCTAACCTAACCTAACCTAACCTAACCTAACCTAACCTAACCTAACCTAACCTAACCTAACCTAACCTAACCTAACCTAACCTAACCTAACCTAACCTAACCTAACCTAACCTAACCTAACCTAACCTAACCTAACCTAACCTAACCTAACCTAACCTAACCTAACCTAACCTAACCTAACCTAACCTAACCTAACCTAACCTAACCTAACCTAACCTAACCTAACCTAACCTAACCTAACCTAACCTAACCTAACCTAACCTAACCTAACCTAACCTAACCTAACCTAACCTAACCTAACCTAACCTAACCTAACCTAACCTAACCTAACCTAACCTAACCTAACCTAACCTAACCTAACCTAACCTAACCTAACCTAACCTAACCTAACCTAACCTAACCTAACCTAACCTAACCTAACCTAACCTAACCTAACCTAACCTAACCTAACCTAACCTAACCTAACCTAACCTAACCTAACCTAACCTAACCTAACCTAACCTAACCTAACCTAACCTAACCTAACCTAACCTAACCTAACCTAACCTAACCTAACCTAACCTAACCTAACCTAACCTAACCTAACCTAACCTAACCTAACCTAACCTAACCTAACCTAACCTAACCTAACCTAACCTAACCTAACCTAACCTAACCTAACCTAACCTAACCTAACCTAACCTAACCTAACCTAACCTAACCTAACCTAACCTAACCTAACCTAACCTAACCTAACCTAACCTAACCTAACCTAACCTAACCTAACCTAACCTAACCTAACCTAACCTAACCTAACCTAACCTAACCTAACCTAACCTAACCTAACCTAACCTAACCTAACCTAACCTAACCTAACCTAACCTAACCTAACCTAACCTAACCTAACCTAACCTAACCTAACCTAACCTAACCATCGAAATTTTCAAACAAAAAATCACTATAACTACGTCGTTTTTTGTCACTTTTTTTCGAAATTTGGCACGAACGTAGGCGTTGACGCCCCGCACACTATAGTGCAAAAACAACTGTGATATTCCTTATATTTTTGCTGTTTTTTGACTTTTTTTGTGTAAAACACATTTTTTGCGTTTTTTTGACTTGGTATCGACCGATTTGAGACTTTTAAAGCTCAATATCGTTTAAATTTTATCTAGC
This sequence comes from Schoenobius gigantellus, assembly GCA_963935595.1. Taxonomy (NCBI): domain Eukaryota; kingdom Metazoa; phylum Arthropoda; class Insecta; order Lepidoptera; family Crambidae; genus Schoenobius; species Schoenobius gigantellus. Next base: position 27,599,138 of record OZ012561.1, on the reverse strand, counting down.
ATCCGACCAGAGGGTTTTTTTCGCGATCGCGCACGCAACCCCATACCAGGGTTGTCAAAAACTCGAAAAAGTTTGACTTTTTCCCAATTTTTTCCAAATTTTTGTATAGGACTCGTAGTTTTTTGTCTCGGATTCTAGCAGAGCTCGCCGAGACCTTTCTTTTGACACCTCGCACGCGTATCCTCTGCATCTGAAACAAAAAATATTAATTTTTAACACCAAAATTTCACTTTTTTCAATTTTTTCCAAATTTTTTGACTGAAACGGTACCTTCTCGTTGCGCACTCGTGTAGCACCCGTCGAGACGGTCCTTTTGACACCTCGCACGCCGCGCTGCTGCACCTGAAACACAAAAAATTAATTAATTACTAAAATTTCACTTTTTTTACATTTTTTTGACTAATTTTTTGTCCAACGCGCCCGCTTTTTTTTCTATAGTGTAGAGCTCGCCGAGACGCGTCTGACGACGTATCGCGTGGGACGCTCGGACGCGTGAAACGTCAAAAACAGCCCCCCTAAGATTCCCCATACTTGGCGTTTTTTTTATATGGACCGAGGTAATAAGGTGAACCTCTGATTTGTATAGGAATCGAAATTTTCAAACAAAAAATCACTATAACTACGTCGTTTTTTGTCACTTTTTTTCGAAATTTGGCACGAACGTAGGCGTTGACGCCCCGCACACTATAGTGCAAAAACAACTGTGATATTCCTTATATTTTTGCTGTTTTTTGACTTTTTTTGTGTAAAACACATTTTTTGCGTTTTTTTGACTTGGTATCGACCGATTTGAGACTTTTAAAGCTCAATATCGTTTAAATTTTATCTAGCATCCGACCAGAGGGTTTTTTTCGCGATCGCGCACGCAACCCCATACCAGGGTTGTCAAAAACTGAAAAAGTTTGACTTTTTCCCAATTTTTTCCAAATTTTTGTATAGGACTCGTAGTTTTTTGTCTCGGATTCTAGCAGAGCTCGCCGAGACCTTTCTTTTGACACCTCGCACGCGTATCCTCTGCATCTGAAACAAAAAATATTAATTTTTAACACCAAAATTTCACTTTTTTCAATTTTTTCCAAATTTTTTGACTGAAACGGTACCTTCTCGTTGCGCATTCGTGTAGCACCCGTCGAGACGGTCCTTTTGACACCTCGCACGCCGCGCTGCTGCACCTGAAACACAAAAAATTAATTAATTACTAAAATTTCACTTTTTTTACATTTTTTTGACTAATTTTTTTGTCCAACGCGCCCGCTTTTTTTTCTATAGTGTAGAGCTCGCCGAGACGCGTCTGACGACGTATCGCGTGGGACGCTCGGACGCGTGAAACGTCAAAAACAGCCCCCCTAAGATTCCCCATACTTGGCGTTTTTTTTTATATGGACCGAGGTAATAAGGTGAACCTCTGATTTGTATAGGAATCGAAATTTTCAAACAAAAAAATCACTATAACTACGTCGTTTTTTGTCACTTTTTTTCGAAATTTGGCACGAACGTAGGCGTTGACGCCCCGCACACTATAGTGCAAAAACAACTGTGATATTCCTTATATTTTTGCTGTTTTTTGACTTTTTTTGTGTAAAACACATTTTTTTGCGTTTTTTTGACTTGGTATCGACCGATTTGAGACTTTTAAAGCTCAATATCGTTTAAATTTTATCTAGCATCCGACCAGAGGGTTTTTTTCGCGATCGCGCACGCAACCCCATACCAGGGTTGTCAAAAACTCGAAAAAGTTTGACTTTTTCCCAATTTTTTCCAAATTTTTTGTATAGGACTCGTAGTTTTTTGTCTCGGATTCTAGCAGAGCTCGCCGAGACCTTTCTTTTGACACCTCGCACGCGTATCCTCTGCATCTGAAACAAAAAATATTAAATTTTTAACACCAAAATTTCACTTTTTTCAATTTTTTCCAAATTTTTTGACTGAAACGGTACCTTCTCGTTGCGCACTCGTGTAGCACCCGTCGAGACGGTCCTTTTGACACCTCGCACGCCGCGCTGCTGCACCTGAAACACAAAAAATTAATTAATTACTAAAATTTCACTTTTTTTACATTTTTTTGACTAATTTTTTGTCCAACGCGCCCGCTTTTTTTTCTATAGTGTAGAGCTCGCCGAGACGCGTCTGACGACGTATCGCGTGGGACGCTCGGACGCGTGAAACGTCAAAAACAGCCCCCCTAAGATTCCCCATACTTGGCGTTTTTTTTATATGGACCGAGGTAATAAGGTGAACCTCTGATTTGTATAGGAATCGAAATTTTCAAACAAAAAATCACTATAACTACGTCGTTTTTTGTCACTTTTTTTCGAAATTTGGCACGAACGTAGGCGTTGACGCCCCGCACACTATAGTGCAAAAACAACTGTGATATTCCTTATATTTTTGCTGTTTTTTGACTTTTTTTGTGTAAAACACATTTTTTGCGTTTTTTTGACTTGGTATCGACCGATTTGAGACTTTTAAAGCTCAATATCGTTTAAATTTTATCTAGCATCCGACCAGAGGGTTTTTTTTCGCGATCGCGCACGCAACCCCATACCAGGGTTGTCAAAAACTCGAAAAAGTTTGACTTTTTCCCAATTTTTTCCAAATTTTTGTATAGGACTCGTAGTTTTTTGTCTCGGATTCTAGCAGAGCTCGCCGAGACCTTTCTTTTGACACCTCGCACGCGTATCCTCTGCATCTGAAACAAAAAATATTAAATTTTTAACACCAAAATTTCACTTTTTTCAATTTTTTCCAAATTTTTTGACTGAAACGGTACCTTCTCGTTGCGCACTCGTGTAGCACCCGTCGAGACGGTCCTTTTGACACCTCGCACGCCGCGCTGCTGCACCTGAAACACAAAAAATTAATTAATTACTAAAATTTCACTTTTTTTACATTTTTTTGACTAATTTTTTGTCCAACGCGCCCGCTTTTTTTTCTATAGTGTAGAGCTCGCCGAGACGCGTCTGACGACGTATCGCGTGGGACGCTCGGACGCGTGAAACGTCAAAAACAGCCCCCCCTAAGATTCCCATACTTGGCGTTTTTTTTATATGGACCGAGGTAATAAGGTGAACCTCTGATTTGTATAGGAATCGAAATTTTCAAACAAAAAATCACTATAACTACGTCGTTTTTTGTCACTTTTTTTCGAAATTTGGCACGAACGTAGGCGTTGACGCCCCGCACACTATAGTGCAAAAACAACTGTGATATTCCTTATATTTTTGCTGTTTTTTGACTTTTTTTGTGTAAAACACATTTTTTGCGTTTTTTTGACTTGGTATCGACCGATTTGAGACTTTTAAAGCTCAATATCGTTTAAATTTTATCTAGCATCCGACCAGAGGGTTTTTTTCGCGATCGCGCACGCAACCCCATACCAGGGTTGTCAAAAACTCGAAAAAGTTTGACTTTTTCCCAATTTTTTCCAAATTTTTGTATAGGACTCGTAGTTTTTTGTCTCGGATTCTAGCAGAGCTCGCCGAGACCTTTCTTTTGACACCTCGCACGCGTATCCTCTGCATCTGAAACAAAAAATATTAAATTTTTAACACCAAAATTTCACTTTTTTCAATTTTTTCCAAATTTTTTGACTGAAACGGTACCTTCTCGTTGCGCACTCGTGTAGCACCCGTCGAGACGGTCCTTTTGACACCTCGCACGCCGCGCTGCTGCACCTGAAACACAAAAAATTAATTAATTACTAAAATTTCACTTTTTTTACATTTTTTTGACTAATTTTTTGTCCAACGCGCCCGCTTTTTTTTCTATAGTGTAGAGCTCGCCGAGACGCGTCTGACGACGTATCGCGTGGGACGCTCGGACGCGTGAAACGTCAAAAACAGCCCCCCTAAGATTCCCCATACTTGGCGTTTTTTTTTATATGGACCGAGGTAATAAGGTGAACCTCTGATTTGTATAGGAATCGAAATTTTCAAACAAAAAATCACTATAACTACGTCGTTTTTTGTCACTTTTTTTCGAAATTTGGCACGAACGTAGGCGTTGACGCCCCGCACACTATAGTGCAAAAACAACTGTGATATTCCTTATATTTTTGCTGTTTTTTTGACTTTTTTTGTGTAAAACACATTTTTTGCGTTTTTTTTGACTTGGTATCGACCGATTTGAGACTTTTAAAGCTCAATATCGTTTAAATTTTATCTAGCATCCGACCAGAGGGTTTTTTTCGCGATCGCGCACGCAACCCCATACCAGGGTTGTCAAAAACTCGAAAAAGTTTGACTTTTTCCCAATTTTTTCCAAATTTTTGTATAGGACTCGTAGTTTTTTGTCTCGGATTCTAGCAGAGCTCGCCGAGACCTTTCTTTTGACACCTCGCACGCGTATCCTCTGCATCTGAAACAAAAAATATTAAATTTTTAACACCAAAATTTCACTTTTTTCAATTTTTTCCAAATTTTTTGACTGAAACGGTACCTTCTCGTTGCGCACTCGTGTAGCACCCGTCGAGACGGTCCTTTTGACACCTCGCACGCCGCGCTGCTGCACCTGAAACACAAAAAATTAATTAATTACTAAAATTTCACTTTTTTTACATTTTTTTGACTAATTTTTTGTCCAACGCGCCCGCTTTTTTTTTCTATAGTGTAGAGCTCGCCGAGACGCGTCTGACGACGTATCGCGTGGGACGCTCGGACGCGTGAAACGTCAAAAACAGCCCCCCTAAGATTCCCCATACTTGGCGTTTTTTTTTATATGGACCGAGGTAATAAGGTGAACCTCTGATTTGTATAGGAATCGAAATTTTCAAACAAAAAATCACTATAACTACGTCGTTTTTTGTCACTTTTTTTCGAAATTTGGCACGAACGTAGGCGTTGACGCCCCGCACACTATAGTGCAAAAACAACTGTGATATTCCTTATATTTTTGCTGTTTTTTGACTTTTTTTGTGTAAAACACATTTTTTGCGTTTTTTTGACTTGGTATCGACCGATTTGAGACTTTTAAAGCTCAATATCGTTTAAATTTTATCTAGCATCCGACCAGAGGGTTTTTTTTCGCGATCGCGCACGCAACCCCATACCAGGGTTGTCAAAAACTCGAAAAAGTTTGACTTTTTCCCAATTTTTTCCAAATTTTTGTATAGGACTCGTAGTTTTTTGTCTCGGATTCTAGCAGAGCTCGCCGAGACCTTTCTTTTGACACCTCGCACGCGTATCCTCTGCATCTGTAACAAAAAATATTAAATTTTTAACACCAAAATTTCACTTTTTTCAATTTTTTCCAAATTTTTTGACTGAAACGGTACCTTCTCGTTGCGCACTCGTGTAGCACCCGTCGAGACGGTCCTTTTGACACCTCGCACGCCGCGCTGCTGCACCTGAAACACAAAAAATTAATTAATTACTAAAATTTCACTTTTTTTACATTTTTTTGACTAATTTTTTGTCCAACGCGCCCGCTTTTTTTTCTATAGTGTAGAGCTCGCCGAGACGCGTCTGACGACGTATCGCGTGGGACGCTCGGACGCGTGAAACGTCAAAAACCGGCCCCCCCGCCCACCCAGTGATCACTGGGCAGGTGGATTCTGGTCCAATTTCGCGGAAACTAGGCAAATTTTATTTTTATTTTTCTTTTGTGTTGTATTATAACTTATTCATTATTTAATTCGACTGGGCCATATACACCCACTTCATTTTATTTTACTCTAATCACTGTCTGTGTCTGTCCTATTTACTTGATTAATTCTAATTTTAATTTTAATTTTATTTTTATTTTCTTTTAGTATAGTAATTGACTGGGCCATATACACCCATTTCATTTTATTTTATTTTTAATCATTGTCTGTGTCTGTCCTATTTATTTGATTAATTCTAATTTTAATTTTTATCTTTATTTTCTTCTATTGTATTAATTGTATATAGCAACTGACTGGGCCATATACACCCTCATTTAATTAATTTTATTGTATTTATTTATTTCAACTTAGTGTTAGGTATTTATTGAATAGGGCCATTTACACCCTATTCGTCGTCTGTACTGTGATCTGTCTGTTTTGCTCGTTCGGTTGCCCATCGCTGTTACTGTCGTCGTTGCCGCCCTTGAGTTGCTCTTGCGCGCCCTGCAATAGCGAGCGGAGGTTAACTACACAAACGCACACACTATACATACACACTATACATTGCATACACCCACACATACACACCACACACCGGAATCAGCAGGCGGGAACTCTGGGCTGATATACACTCTGTATCAGAGGTAATATCCAGCCCAGGGTATATAGTTGCCCTACTTGGCATCAACCAAGAGGGCTCCACCCGCTGCTACCGACTATCCGGACTTACACACTACACAACTGCCAACCTACCACCCCCACTACCTAAACTAATTTCCTTTCCCTAGCATCCCACCATCTCTTCACAGGTGCGCCCGCTTACTGGGTAAGAAGGCGCCCCTTGAGCCTCCCTTTTCTTAATCCCTCGACCCACCTTTCCCTGCTCAAGTGCGTGCCGACTTGTTGTACAAACCGGCACCACTTGAACACTCTTGTCCTCCCCATAAGCCTCTCCCTTGACCCCCACTGCCTCCTCCACCCCTAGATACCGGCATCCTGCATTCTGCAGGATGCCGATCGCGCGAAGCCCCCCGCCGGGGGACCCCCTACGTCCCCTACAAACACTTAACACTACATACACAGCCGGCAGAGCCCTTCCGCTGGACACTGGAGAACCTGCCGTGCGACACAATTCACCACCCACTACAGCACACCACAAGACCTCCGCCGAAGCTGGAGCGTCGCAGATCAAAATGACTGAGCCAACACCTGGCTCGAAAACAATGACTCCAAGCATCTCACCAACCCCCAACCAAGCCAGTCTGGAAGTACCAGCCCCAGCATCGACATCAAGCATTACCCGGATGCCGGGTGACGAGGTGCTAATGCCGCTGACAGCACCACTGACTCAGCCAAGCCAAAAAAGAAGGACCAACCGGGCTGCATCTGTCACTGGAGATTCGTTCGACATCGAAGAATCCGCCATGGAGGTTACTGATCTCGTTACACTCCAGAATAAACTGGAAGCGTTGGCGCAAAGGATACTGTCCGAGCTCAATAACGGCGAAAAAAGTGTGACTAGGCAGACCAAGGGCCGAATATCCACTGCGACCAAAGCCATTATACGATGCGCACAAGACCTCGGACAGTTCGCCAATGCAACCAACTCCTCTGCGACCACTGCGACAGCATCGCAGGCGGAACAACCTCTACGACCCAGTGACACGAATGAGCTCGGTCAAATCATCAAGGCCACAGTAGAAACCGCAATACAGCGAGAAGTCGGCTTGGCGGTCAAGGCGGCCATATCCGGGGAACTACAGGCTCAGTGGCAACGATTACCCAACGCTTCTGCACCGCTATCCTATGCAACTGTCACCTCGCAAAGCGGTGCAGAACGACAGTCACATCCTCCCACACTAACTGCTCCTACGCGCCCGGCACCGGCTCTAGTAATTGCGCACAAAAATAACGCGAAGCCCACCAGAGAGGACATGGTACGCGCACTCCGAAGCACGATTAACTTCAAAGAGGCGAAGTACACACCATCAAATGTCAAAACGCTCTCAGGGGGGAAAACCAGAGTGGAGTTTGAGTCCCCGGAACATCTGGCGGATGCACTTAACAGGATAAACTCTAATCCCTCGAGTGACATAACGGCGGAAACCGAGAGGAAACTCAAACCTTATGTTATCTTCAAAGGCGTCAATAAAAACATCCCCCGCGACTCAATTACCGAACTCATTATCGAGCAGAACCCAGCACTGGAGGACTGCGGCCCAGATGAAATCTCACTCAAATTTGCTCGCAACAACCGCAACCCCTATCTTGTCAACTACGTATTTGTCACCTCGCCGAGAGCCTGGAACATCCTCACCAACAGTGGCAAAGTCATGATTGACTATAGAAGAGTGCATGTGGAAAATTTTTCCTCCTTCCTGCAGTGCAGAAAATGCGCACAATTCGGGCATACCCAGTCGCGGTGCCCGGAGAACGAGGAGGCTTGCACCCATTGCTGGAGGACGGGACACTCCAGAGACGACTGCCCCATTGCGTCAGCTGACCCGATCTGCAAGAACTGCACGCATCACAATGCAAGGTTCCGGGCGAGCAGCGACACAAAACACTCTGCCTTTTCCACCGGCTGCCCCATCGTCCGTAATATGACCAGGCGAATCATTGAGCGTACTGACTACGGACCAACATGAACACCAACACAGCGATGGGCTTCCTGCAGTGTAACCTCGATAAGTCGAGGAACGGGCTGCATGAGTTAGTAAATTTTTTATTTAACTCCCCTAACCACAGTACAGTTTTGATATCGGAGCCGTATTTGGGCGCGGCTAATGAGGTAAAGACAATAACGGGCTATGACATCTTACAGTTCCCCAAACCTGACAGGAGGATAAAAGCGTGCATCCTTAATAGACCGGGGGTGGGTAGAATGATTGGGCTTGCTCAGTATTCCACACCCAACCTATGCGCCGCACTGATGACCCACGGCACTAAAAAATTCATCGTGGTTTCCGTGTATATTGAACCCAATAATGATGAATACAACACTTTAAATACACTGGACAATCTACTCAGCCAAAACCACAACATGCCGTGTGTCATCGGTGGGGATTTTAACGGGTGGCATCCCATGTGGGGCGGTACGGGGGTGGCTGCAAGCTTCCGAGGTAGAGAAGTTTACGATCTTACTCAGACCCACTCATTAACTATATGTAATGAAGGCACTATACCCACCTTTGAAGCCGTCACACATGGTAGGCTGAGGACGTCGATCATCGACATCACTTTGGCAACTGACAACATGTTCAACTACGTTGCCAACTGGAGGGTGAGACTGGACATATGCAAGTCGGTGCAACATAACTGCATAGAGTTCACTGTTGACGTGGGAAATCGTGCACAGGATACGCTCAGCTCTGGATCTACGTTCAGGTACAACTCTAAACGAGCCAATTGGGCTGAATTTAACAACAGACTCAGCACAAAAATGACCACCTCTCACCTGCTTGACTTCGATTTCATGCACGCTGGCCCTGTACAGATGGAGGGTCTCCTTATTCAATTCGTCGAGTTAATACAGGCCGCATGCGAGGAATCCTTCCCACTTACTGGACACGGTGCTAGGGGGGGCAGCAAACCGCGACCACCTTGGTGGACCCCCAGGCTCGACGAGTTGAAGAGGGAGATCATCAAAACCCATCACAACATCCACACTGCCAGCAGGCGGGGCCTCCCCATTGACCGGCTGGTCAGCGACCAACGTAACTTAAAACAAACGTATGCCAGCGAAATCAAGAACGAATCCTGTATGAATTTTAGGAAATTTTGTGAGCTGCACACTAAGGAAAACGTATGGTCGCTGACCAATAGGCTTTTAAAGCAAACAGCTGGCCGACGCCCCCCAACTACCATGAGAATAGGAAATACCCACACCGCTAGTGGTGAGGAGACAGCACACCAACTATTGAGACATTTTTACCCAGACGACGATGCGGACGTGGGGCCTCGCACCCTGAGAGCTGACATGAATACCCGTCACTCCGACTATCTGAGCAATGCCACTGACGACGTAGACTTCAACACCAACGAGATCATAAACCATCTAAGAAACATGAATCCGAACAAAGCTCCAGGGTGGGACGGCCTCACCTCCGATATCTGCCACCAAGTCTCGCTGGCCTATCCACAATTCATCACCAACATCATGAATAGGTGTCTAAAGATCGGGTATTTCCCTAACATTTGGAAGGAGGCGATTGTCAAAATCATTCCGAAGCCAGGCAAGGACGACTACTCGGCTCTAGGAGCTTACCGACCTATCGGGTTAATCCCAGTATTCGGTAAGCTCCTCGAGAGATTATTCATTAGCCGCGTGACGTATAAGGCACGCAGTCTAAACTTAATGTGTCGCAGCCAATATGGCTTTACGGAGCAGACCGGCACAGTACCAGCTCTGCATAATGCGGTGCAACACATTAAGCAGGCTAAGACTGCGGGCCGCCTTGTGGTGGCCGTATCGCTGGACATTAGAGCCGCGTTCGACAACGCGTGGTGGCCGGCCCTTTTCAATCAATTGACAAAAATTCAATGCCCTCGTAACATCTTCAAACTGATCAGCAGCTATGTGCAAAACAGGACCCTTACTCTGGAGTACGCGGGCAGTACGGTGTCTAAGGGCATGACCAAGGGTTGCGTACAGGGATCGGCCTGCGGACCGATCCTTTGGAACATCTTGCTTGACGAGCTATTACAGCTCGAGCTACCCGAGGGCTGCCAACTGCAGGCATTCGCCGATGACATCCTACTGCTCGCGTCTAATAAGAACTTGCAACGCCTCGAGGGCAACGTCAATGGAGCCCTCCAGATCATCGACGACTGGGGCAAGAGTGTCAAGCTCACATTCGGACACGAAAAGACTCGAGCGCTGGCGTTCTCTCCCACAGCCAGACGGGCCAATCTGATCATGGGACACCACAGCATTAACTTTTCCACAAATTTCAAAATTCTCGGCATTATTCTGGACGACCAACTCCTCTTCACCGAACACGTCAAATACGTGGGCAATAAAGCCAGACGCATATTTAATCGGCTGTGCGTGTTCACTCGGAACACATGGGGAGCTCACCCAGAAAACATTGACTGCATTTACCACCAAGTCATGGAGCCGACTATCACATATGCGGCGGGCATCTGGGGACATATTGCGAGCAAAATACACATACGGAAAATGCTGGCTTCGGTGCAACGAGGGTTCGCTCTCCGCGCCACCAAGGCATATCGTACCGTGTCGACCAATGCAGTCTTGGCTCTGGCGCAATACATGCCTTTGGATTTGAAGGTTCGCGAACGGCATCTGGTGGAAAGCGCGAGGCTGAACGGACACACCAGCTACTTGCCGGCTGACCTGCGGCTTGAGACCAACACTCCAATCCACGAACTCCTTCACCCCGCGCGGCGAGTCACCGTCCACTACAGCACCGCCAACGATCAACTAGAGGTGGATCGGACCTGCCTGGAGCACTCGGTGCAACTATTTACTGACGGGAGTAAGCTTGAAGATGGTGGAGTCGGAGCGGCTTGCGTTATGGCGTGCCCGGAAAACCGACCCTCCGTGACAACCAGAAAGCTGAAACTACATAGCACTTGCACGGTGTTCCAGGCGGAACTACTCGCGATCCATCTGGCCTGTAAAATGATCAACCAACACAGAAGACAGGACAACATCATCTACTGTGACTCCCGCTCTGCACTTGATGCTGTTGGGCAAAGGGATAACGCACATCCCATCGTGTCGGATATACACAGAGCCCTCCACGAGCTACCAGCGGACATAAGGGTGCGCTTCTGCTGGGTCCGTGCGCACGTCGGCATCGCTGGCAATGAAGCAGCGGACCTTGCAGCTAAAAAAGCCGCCGGCATGCGCACCGGCACAGACTACGACGCGTACCCCATCAGCTGCGTGAAAAAATTAATCAAAGAGGAGAATTACAACCTGTGGCAGGATCGTTACGCAGGACTTGACACCGGTTCCTACACCAAATCTCTGTTTCCCCAAATTAAACAAATCGCTGAGTTTAATTCTACTGTACCTCGAACGTTCCAGACCACGCAGATGCTGACGGGTCATGGTGGGTTTAAATCGTACCTCCACAGGTTCAAGATTGCTGATGACGATCTATGCCCCTGCGACGACCTGTCCCCCCAAACTGCGCAGCACCTACTGACAGAGTGTGTCAGATACGGGGCGTTAAGGCGAGACCACGTAACAATCTGCAACAGCCTAAACATATCTCCCTACAACTTACCGGCTATCGGACGCAAGAAATCGTGCAGAGAGTCGTTTATCAAACTTACACACCATATCATAAACAGCTTAAAAAGCTTCAACACTAGCCCCTAGATTTCAGCACTGACACAGACTCTCTGGAAATTCGTACCTGTTAATATATACAATGTAAATACCTGACAAATTCTATTTTAACTACCATTTACTATCTATCAATTAATTAATTATTATTATGAACAAATTCTGCAATTATATTATTATTTTATTATACTTCAATTTTATATTTTATACTACATAATGATTTATTATTAGGATTGACCACCGCATATATGCTGACACAAAGTGAAATCACTATCAACTACATCGCATAACAATTATTATTTAGAATATCAAGTGTTTAATGATCTATTTTAACGAATATAAACTGTGATACTAGAATAAGGAAACTAGTTATAAGCCAATACACATTATGCAAGACACTCAATCTTAAGCTACGCCAGTGCTTGACATCCTTGATGACAAACACTGCCGCTGCACCCCGGGATGCGTCGACCCCTGTAATGTATCCCATTAGCAGAGCGGGGGTCGAAGCAATAGTCCCACGCGATGTCATCAGCATATACGCACATAACCAAAATAAACTGACAAAAAACCAAAAAAAAAAAAAAAAAAAAAAAACCTAACCTAACCTAACCTAACCTAACCTAACCTAACCTAACCTAACCTAACCTAACCTAACCTAACCTAACCTAACCTAACCTAACCTAACCTAACCTAACCTAACCTAACCTAACCTAACCTAACCTAACCTAACCTAACCTAACCTAACCTAACCTAACCTAACCTAACCTAACCTAACCTAACCTAACCTAACCTAACCTAACCTAACCTAACCTAACCTAACCTAACCTAACCTAACCTAACCTAACCTAACCTAACCTAACCTAACCTAACCTAACCTAACCTAACCTAACCTAACCTAACCTAACCTAACCTAACCTAACCTAACCTAACCTAACCTAACCTAACCTAACCTAACCTAACCTAACCTAACCTAACCTAACCTAACCTAACCTAACCTAACCTAACCTAACCTAACCTAACCTAACCTAACCTAACCTAACCTAACCTAACCTAACCTAACCTAACCTAACCTAACCTAACCTAACCTAACCTAACCTAACCTAACCTAACCTAACCTAACCTAACCTAACCTAACCTAACCTAACCTAACCTAACCTAACCTAACCTAACCTAACCTAACCTAACCTAACCTAACCTAACCTAACCTAACCTAACCTAACCTAACCTAACCTAACCTAACCTAACCTAACCTAACCTAACCTAACCTAACCTAACCTAACCTAACCTAACCTAACCTAACCTAACCTAACCTAACCTAACCTAACCTAACCTAACCTAACCTAACCTAACCTAACCTAACCTAACCTAACCTAACCTAACCTAACCTAACCTAACCTAACCTAACCTAACCTAACCTAACCTAACCTAACCTAACCTAACCTAACCTAACCTAACCTAACCTAACCTAACCTAACCTAACCTAACCTAACCTAACCTAACCTAACCTAACCTAACCTAACCTAACCTAACCTAACCTAACCTAACCTAACCTAACCTAACCTAACCTAACCTAACCTAACCTAACCTAACCTAACCTAACCTAACCTAACCTAACCTAACCTAACCTAACCTAACCTAACCTAACCTAACCTAACCTAACCTAACCTAACCTAACCTAACCTAACCTAACCTAACCTAACCTAACCTAACCTAACCTAACCTAACCTAACCTAACCTAACCTAACCTAACCTAACCTAACCTAACCTAACCTAACCTAACCTAACCTAACCTAACCTAACCTAACCTAACCTAACCTAACCTAACCTAACCTAACCTAACCTAACCTAACCTAACCTAACCTAACCTAACCTAACCTAACCTAACCTAACCTAACCTAACCTAACCTAACCTAACCTAACCTAACCTAACCTAACCTAACCTAACCTAACCTAACCTAACCTAACCTAACCTAACCTAACCTAACCTAACCTAACCTAACCTAACCTAACCTAACCTAACCTAACCTAACCTAACCTAACCTAACCTAACCTAACCTAACCTAACCTAACCTAACCTAACCTAACCTAACCTAACCTAACCTAACCATCGAAATTTTCAAACAAAAAATCACTATAACTACGTCGTTTTTTGTCACTTTTTTTCGAAATTTGGCACGAACGTAGGCGTTGACGCCCCGCACACTGTAGTGCAAAAACAACTGTGATATCTCTCATATTTTTGCTGTTTTTTGACATTTTTTGTGTAAAACACAATTTTTGCGTTTTTTTGACTTGGTATCGACCGATTTGAGACTTTTAAAGCTCAATATCGCTTAAATTTTATCTAGCATCCGACCAGAGGGTTTTTTTCGCGATCGCGCACGCAACCCCATACCAGGGTTGTCAAAAACTCGAAAAAGTTTGACTTTTTCCCAATTTTTTCCAAATTTTTGTATAGGACTCGTAGTTTTTTGTCTCGGATTCTAGCAGAGCTCGCCGAGACCTTTCTTTTGACACCTCGCACGCGTATCCTCTGCATCTGAAACAAAAAATATTAATTTTTAACATCAAAAATTCACCTTTTTTCATTTTTTCCAAATTTTTTGACTGAAACGGTACCTTTTCGTTGCGCACTCGTGTAGCACCCGTCGAGACGGTCCTTTTGACACCTCGCACGCCGCGCTGCTGCACCTGAAACACCTGCACCTGAAACACAAAAAAATAAATTAATTACTAAAATTTCACTTTTTTTCCATTTTTTTGACTAATTTTTTGTCCAACGCGCCCGCTTTTTTTTTCTATATTGTAGAGCTCGCCGAGACGCGTCTGACGACGTATCGCGTGGGACGCTCGGACGCGTGAAACGTCAAAAACAGCCCCCCTAAGATTCCCCATACTTGGCGTTTTTTTTTATATGGACCGAGGTAATAAGGTGAACCTCTGATTTGTATAGGAATCGAAATTTTCAAACAAAAAATCACTATAACTACGTCGTTTTTTGTCACTTTTTTTCGAAATTTGGCACGAACGTAGGCGTTGACGCCCCGCACACTGTAGTGCAAAAACAACTGTGATATCTCTCATATTTTTGCTGTTTTTTGACATTTTTTGTGTAAAACACAATTTTTGCGTTTTTTTGACTTGGTATCGACCGATTTGAGACTTTTAAAGCTCAATATCGCTTAAATTTTATCTAGCATCCGACCAGAGGGTTTTTTTCGCGATCGCGCACGCAACCCCATACCAGGGTTGTCAAAAACTCGAAAAAGTTTGACTTTTTCCCAATTTTTTCCAAATTTTTGTATAGGACTCGTAGTTTTTTGTCTCGGATTCTAGCAGAGCTCGCCGAGACCTTTCTTTTGACACCTCGCACGCGTATCCTCTGCATCTGAAACAAAAAATATTAATTTTTAACATCAAAAATTCACCTTTTTTCATTTTTTCCAAATTTTTTGACTGAAACGGTACCTTTTCGTTGCGCACTCGTGTAGCACCCGTCGAGACGGTCCTTTTGACACCTCGCACGCCGCGCTGCTGCACCTGAAACACAAAAAAATAAATTAATTACTAAAATTTCACTTTTTTTCCATTTTTTTTGACTAATTTTTTGTCCAACGCGCCCGCTTTTTTTTTCTATATTGTAGAGCTCGCCGAGACGCGTCTGACGACGTATCGCGTGGGACGCTCGGACGCGTGAAACGTCAAAAACAGCCCCCCTAAGATTCCCCATACTTGGCGTTTTTTTTTATATGGACCGAGGTAATAAGGTGAACCTCTGATTTGTATAGGAATCGAAATTTTCAAACAAAAAATCACTATAACTACGTCGTTTTTTGTCACTTTTTTTCGAAATTTGGCACGAACGTAGGCGTTGACGCCCCGCACACTGTAGTGCAAAAACAACTGTGATATCTCTCATATTTTTGCTGTTTTTTGACATTTTTTGTGTAAAACACAATTTTTGCGTTTTTTTGACTTGGTATCGACCGATTTGAGACTTTTAAAGCTCAATATCGCTTAAATTTTATCTAGCATCCGACCAGAGGGTTTTTTTCGCGATCGCGCACGCAACCCCATACCAGGGTTGTCAAAAACTCGAAAAAGTTTGACTTTTTCCCAATTTTTTCCAAATTTTTGTATAGGACTCGTAGTTTTTTGTCTCGGATTCTAGCAGAGCTCGCCGAGACCTTTCTTTTGACACCTCGCACGCGTATCCTCTGCATCTGAAACAAAAAATATTAATTTTTAACATCAAAAATTCACCTTTTTTCATTTTTTCCAAATTTTTTGACTGAAACGGTACCTTTTCGTTGCGCACTCGTGTAGCACCCGTCGAGACGGTCCTTTTGACACCTCGCACGCCGCGCTGCTGCACCTGAAACACAAAAAAATAAATTAATTACTAAAATTTCACTTTTTTTCCATTTTTTTGACTAATTTTTTGTCCAACGCGCCCGCTTTTTTTTTCTATATTGTAGAGCTCGCCGAGACGCGTCTGACGACGTATCGCGTGGGACGCTCGGACGCGTGAAACGTCAAAAACAGCCCCCCTAAGATTCCCCATACTTGGCGTTTTTTTTTATATGGACCGAGGTAATAAGGTGAACCTCTGATTTGTATAGGAATCGAAATTTTCAAACAAAAAATCACTATAACTACGTCGTTTTTTGTCACTTTTTTTCGAAATTTGGCACGAACGTAGGCGTTGACGCCCCGCACACTGTAGTGCAAAAACAACTGTGATATCTCTCATATTTTTGCTGTTTTTTGACATTTTTTGTGTAAAACACAATTTTTGCGTTTTTTTGACTTGGTATCGACCGATTTGAGACTTTTAAAGCTCAATATCGCTTAAATTTTATCTAGCATCCGACCAGAGGGTTTTTTTCGCGATCGCGCACGCAACCCCATACCAGGGTTGTCAAAAACTCGAAAAAGTTTGACTTTTTCCCAATTTTTTCCAAATTTTTGTATAGGACTCGTAGTTTTTTGTCTCGGATTCTAGCAGAGCTCGCCGAGACCTTTCTTTTGACACCTCGCACGCGTATCCTCTGCATCTGAAACAAAAAATATTAATTTTTAACATCAAAAATTCACCTTTTTTCATTTTTTCCAAATTTTTTGACTGAAACGGTACCTTTTCGTTGCGCACTCGTGTAGCACCCGTCGAGACGGTCCTTTTGACACCTCGCACGCCGCGCTGCTGCACCTGAAACACAAAAAAATAAATTAATTACTAAAATTTCACTTTTTTTCCATTTTTTTGACTAATTTTTTGTCCAACGCGCCCGCTTTTTTTTTCTATATTGTAGAGCTCGCCGAGACGCGTCTGACGACGTATCGCGTGGGACGCTCGGACGCGTGAAACGTCAAAAACAGCCCCCCTAAGATTCCCCATACTTGGCGTTTTTTTTTATATGGACCGAGGTAATAAGGTGAACCTCTGATTTGTATAGGAATCGAAATTTTCAAACAAAAAATCACTATAACTACGTCGTTTTTTGTCACTTTTTTTCGAAATTTGGCACGAACGTAGGCGTTGACGCCCCGCACACTGTAGTGCAAAAACAACTGTGATATCTCTCATATTTTTGCTGTTTTTTGACATTTTTTGTGTAAAACACAATTTTTGCGTTTTTTTGACTTGGTATCGACCGATTTGAGACTTTTAAAGCTCAATATCGCTTAAATTTTATCTAGCATCCGACCAGAGGGTTTTTTTCGCGATCGCGCACGCAACCCCATACCAGGGTTGTCAAAAACTCGAAAAAGTTTGACTTTTTCCCAATTTTTTCCAAATTTTTGTATAGGACTCGTAGTTTTTTGTCTCGGATTCTAGCAGAGCTCGCCGAGACCTTTCTTTTGACACCTCGCACGCGTATCCTCTGCATCTGAAACAAAAAATATTAATTTTTAACATCAAAAATTCACCTTTTTTCATTTTTTCCAAATTTTTTGACTGAAACGGTACCTTTTCGTTGCGCACTCGTGTAGCACCCGTCGAGACGGTCCTTTTGACACCTCGCACGCCGCGCTGCTGCACCTGAAACACAAAAAAATAAATTAATTACTAAAATTTCACTTTTTTTCCATTTTTTTGACTAATTTTTTGTCCAACGCGCCCGCTTTTTTTTTCTATATTGTAGAGCTCGCCGAGACGCGTCTGACGACGTATCGCGTGGGACGCTCGGACGCGTGAAACGTCAAAAACAGCCCCCCTAAGATTCCCCATACTTGGCGTTTTTTTTTATATGGACCGAGGTAATAAGGTGAACCTCTGATTTGTATAGGAATCGAAATTTTCAAACAAAAAATCACTATAACTACGTCGTTTTTTGTCACTTTTTTTCGAAATTTGGCACGAACGTAGGCGTTGACGCCCCGCACACTGTAGTGCAAAAACAACTGTGATATCTCTCATATTTTTGCTGTTTTTTGACATTTTTTGTGTAAAACACAATTTTTGCGTTTTTTTGACTTGGTATCGACCGATTTGAGACTTTTAAAGCTCAATATCGCTTAAATTTTATCTAGCATCCGACCAGAGGGTTTTTTTCGCGATCGCGCACGCAACCCCATACCAGGGTTGTCAAAAACTCGAAAAAGTTTGACTTTTTCCCAATTTTTTCCAAATTTTTGTATAGGACTCGTAGTTTTTTGTCTCGGATTCTAGCAGAGCTCGCCGAGACCTTTCTTTTGACACCTCGCACGCGTATCCTCTGCATCTGAAACAAAAAATATTAATTTTTAACATCAAAAATTCACCTTTTTTCATTTTTTCCAAATTTTTTGACTGAAACGGTACCTTTTCGTTGCGCACTCGTGTAGCACCCGTCGAGACGGTCCTTTTGACACCTCGCACGCCGCGCTGCTGCACCTGAAACACAAAAAAATAAATTAATTACTAAAATTTCACTTTTTTTCCATTTTTTTGACTAATTTTTTGTCCAACGCGCCCGCTTTTTTTTTCTATATTGTAGAGCTCGCCGAGACGCGTCTGACGACGTATCGCGTGGGACGCTCGGACGCGTGAAACGTCAAAAACCGGCCCCCCCACCCACCCAGTGGTCTCTGGGCAGGTGGATTCTGGCCAAATTTTGTGGAAATTAGGAAATTTTATTTTTAGTTTTTTGTATTATAACTTATTTATTATCTAATTCGACTGGGCCATATACACCCACTTCATTTTATTTTAGTTTAATCACTGTCTGTGTCTGTCTTATTTATTGGAGTAATCCTAATTTTAATTTTAAAATTTTTATTTCTTTTATTGTATTAATTGTATATAGTAATTGACTGGGCCATATACACCCATCCCATTTTATTTTATTTTATTTTATTTTTAAACATTGTCTGTGTCTGTCCTATTTATTTGATTAATTTTAATTTTAATTTTTATCTTTATTTTCTTTTATTGCATTTATTGTATATTGGATTTGACTGGGCCATATACACCCTTATTTAATTAATTTTATTTTACTTATTTATTTCAACTTAGTGTTAGGTATTTATTGAATAGGGCCATTTACACCCTATTCGTAGTTCGTACTTGAGTTCTGTCTCTTCTGATCGTCCGGCTGTATATTGCGCTGCTGCAGTCGTTGCTGCCTTTGAGTGGTGCTCGCGAGCCTAGCGGGCGCGAGGCGGAGGATAACTACACAAACACACACACTACACATACACACTATTCATTACACACATACACACACACACACACCACACACCGGAACTAGCAGGCGGGAACTCTGGGCTGATATACACTCTGTAACAGAGGTAATATCTAGCCCAGGGTACATAGCTGCCCGACTTGGTTTCAACCAAGAGGGCTTCACCCGCCGCTACCGACGACCCGGACACACACACTGCACAACTGCCAAACCACTATCCCCATTCCTAAAACAATTCCCTTACCTTATTACCTTACCATCTCCTCACAGGCTGTGTCTGCTTACTGGGTAAGAAGGCACTCCTTGAATCTCCCTCTCTATTCATTCCGTCGACCCACCTTTCCCTGCTCAAGTGCGTGCCGACTTGTGGTACAAACCGACACCACTTGAACACACTGGTCCCTGCGTGCCGACTTGTGGTACAAACCGACACCACTTGAACACACTGGTCCCTCCCAGAAGTCTTTCCCTTGACCCCTCCTGCGTCCTCGACCCTACTGTATCGGCATCCTGCATTCTGCAGGATGCCGATCGCGCGTAGCCCCCCCCCGGGGGACCCCCTACGTCCCCAACCCACACTCAACACTACATACACAGCCGGCAGAGCCCCCCTGTTCGACATTGGAGAGCCTGCCGAGCGACACAAATCACCACCCACTACAGCACACCACAAGACCTCCGCCGAAGCTGGAGCGTCGCTGATAAACCTGACTGAGCCAACATCTGGTTCGAAAACAACGATGCCCGGCATCTCGCCGACCCTCAAGCACGGCAGTCAGGAGGTGCTGGCTCCGGCCTCGTCTTCAGACTCGACCCGGTTGCCGAGCGAGGGGGAGCTGATGCCGCTGACAGCGCCACCGACCCAGCCAAGCCAAAAAAGAAGGGCCAACCGAGCTGCATCTGTCACTGGGGACTCATTCGACATCGAGGAATCCGCCATGGAGGTTACCGATCTCGCCACTCTCCAGAACAAACTGGAAGCGTTGGCTCAGAGAATACTGTCTGAGCTCAATAATGGGGAAAAAAGTGTAACCCGGCAGACCAAGGGCCGGATATCCACTGCGACCAGAGCCATAATACGTTGTGCACAAGACCTCAGACAGTTCGCCAACGCAACCAACACCTCTACTACCACCGCGGCAGTATCACAGGCGATTCCACCTCTACAACCCAGTGACACAAATGAGCTCGGTCAGATCATTAAGGCCACTGTAGAAACCGCAATTCAGCGAGAGGTTGGCTTGGCCGTCAGAGCAGCAATACGCGGCGAAATGCAGGCGCAGCAGCAACGATCGCCCAACGCCCCTGTGCCGCTATCTTATGCGACAGTCACCTCGCAGAGCGGTACGGAGCGACAGCCTGTACCTCCCATACAAATTGCCACCGCACGCCCAACACCGGCCCTGATAATCGCACATAAAAACAATGTGAAACCGACAAGAGAGGACACGGTACGTGCACTCAGAAGTACAATCAACTTCAAAGAGGCGAAGTACACACCAACTAGTATTAAAACGCTCTCGGGGGGGAAGACCAGAGTGGAATTTGATACGCCTGAACATCTTGCAGACGCACTTAACAAAATCAACTCCAACCCCTCCAATGACATAAGCGCGGAAGCTGAGAGGAGGCTCAAACCTTACGTCATTCTTAAGGGCGTCAACAAGAACATCCCCCGCGACTCAATTACCGAGTTGATCATTGAGCAAAACCCAGCACTGGAGGATTGCAGCCCTGACGAAATTTCATTTAAATTCGCTCGCAACAACCGTAGCCCTTACCTCATCAACTATGTGTTTGTCACCTCGCCGCGTGCCTGGAACATTCTTGTCAATAGCGGCAAAGTCATAATTGATTATAGGAGAGTACACGTGGAAAACTTCTCGTCCTTCCTGCAGTGCAGGAAATGCGCACAATTTGGGCATACCCAGACACGGTGCCCGGAGAAGGAGGAACCCTGCACCCATTGCTGGAGGACGGGACACTCCAGAGACGACTGCCCCATTGCGTCGGCTGACCCGATATGCAAGAATTGCACGCATCACAATGCAAGGTTCCGGGCGAGTAACGACACAAAGCACTCTGCCTTTGCCACCGACTGCCCCATCGTCCGTAACATGACCAGGCGAATCATTGAGCGTACTGATTACGGACTGACATGAACACTGATACAGCGTTGGGCATCTTGCAGTGCAACCTTGACAGGTCAGGGAATGGGCTGCATGAGTTAATTAACTTTTTATTTAACTCCCCTAAACACAGTACTGTCTTAATATCGGAGCCGTATTTGGGCGCGGCTGATGAGGTAAGGGCAATAACGGGCTACGACATACTCCAGTTTCCCAAACCTGAGAGAAAGGTAAAAGCGTGCATCCTCAACAGACCTGGCGTGGGCGGGATGATCGGGCTCGCTCAATATTCCACACCCAACCTATGTGCCGCACTGATGACACATGGTACTAAGAAGTTCATTTTAGTGTCCGTGTATATTGAACCTAATAATGACGAATATAACACCTTAAATACACTGGACAACTTACTTAGTCACAACCACAACATACCATGTGTCATCGGTGGGGACTTCAACGGATGGCATCCTATGTGGGGCGGCACGGGGGTGGCTGCGAACTTCCGAGGCAGAGAAGTGTACGATCTTACACAGACCCACTCATTGGCTATATGCAATGAAGGTACTACTCCCACCTTCGAAGCTGTCACACACGGTAGACTGAGGAAGTCGGTTATAGACATAACCTTGGCAACCGACAATATGCTGAATTACGTTGCCAACTGGAGGGTGAGACTGGACATTTGCAAGTCGGTGCAGCATAACTGTATAGAGTTCTTTGTCGATGTGGGTAACTGCGTGCAGGGCACACACGGTTCCGGATCCACGTTCAAGTACAACTCCAAACGAGCCAATTGGGCTGAATTTAAAAATGCACTCAGTACAAAAATGACCTCTTCCCACTTGCTCGACTTTGACTTCACGCATGCCGGTCCAGAACAGATGGAGGGTCTCCTTGTTCAATTCGTCGAGCTAATACATGCAGCATGCGAGGAATCCTTCCCACTTACCGGGCTCGGTGCCAGAGGGGGCAGCAAACCACGACCACCCTGGTGGACCCCCAGACTCGACGAATTGAAGAAGGAGATCATTAAAAACCATCATAATATACACACTGCCAGCAGGCGGGGCCTTCCAATTGACCGGCTGGTCAGCGACCAACGTAGCCTGAAACAAGTGTATGCCAGCGAAATCAAAAACGAATCTTGTAAGAACTTTAGAAAGTTTTGTGAGCTGCATACCAAGGAGAACGTTTGGTCGCTGACCAACAGGCTACTAAAGCAGACAGCTGGCCGACGCCCCCCAACCACTATTAGAACAGGGAATACCCATACCACCTGCGGTGAGGAGACGGCACACCAACTACTCGGGCATTTCTACCCCGACGACGAAATCGATGCGGACGTGGGGCGTCGCACCCTGAGAGCAGACATGAACATCCTACACTCTGAATATCTGAGCAGTGCTACCGACGATGTAAATTTCAACACCAACGAGATCATAAGCTACCTCAAAAATATGAATCCGAACAAAGCTCCAGGGTGGGACGGACTCACCTCCGATATCTGCTACCAGGTCTCGCTGTCATACCCGATATTCATAACTGACATCATGAATAGGTGTCTAGAAATAGGGTATTTTCCTAAGATGTGGAAGGCGGCCGTCGTCAAGATTATCCCCAAGCCTGGCAAGGACGACTATTCGGCATTAGGAGCGTACCGACCCATCGGGTTAATCCCGGTATTCGGGAAACTCCTCGAAAAATTATACATCAATCGAGTGACGTATAAGGCACGCAGTCTGAACTTAATGTGTCCAAATCAATATGGCTTCACGGAGCAGACTGGCACCGTGCCAGCCCTGCACAGCGCGGTGCAACACATTAAGCAAGCCAAGGCTGCGGGCCGACTTGTGGTGGCCGTATCGCTGGACATCAGGGCAGCGTTTGACAATGCGTGGTGGCCGGCGCTTTTCAATCGACTGGCAAGGATCCAATGCCCTCGAAACATTTTCAGGTTGATCAGCAGCTATGTTCAAAATAGGACCCTCACTCTGGAATATGCGGGTAGCAGGGTGTCTAAAGAAATGACCAAAGGATGCGTACAAGGATCGGCCTGCGGTCCGATCCTTTGGAACATTTTGTTGGATGAGCTACTTCAGCTAGAGCTACCGGAGGGGTGTCAGCTACAGGCATTCGCAGATGACATCCTGCTACTCGCATCAAATAAGAACCTGCAACGACTTGAGAGCAGTGTCAACAGAGCCCTCCAGATCATCGACAACTGGGGCGTTGGGGTCAGGCTCGCATTCGGACACGAGAAGACTCGAGCGCTTGCGTTCTCCCCCACCGCGAGACGGGCTAAGCTGATCATGGGAAACCACAGCATTGAATTTTCCAAAAATTTTAAAATACTCGGCATCATCTTGGACGACCAACTGCTTTTCACTGAACACGTCAAGCACGTGATCGACAAAGCCAGACGCATATTCAGTCGATTATGCATATTTACCAGGAATACATGGGGAGCCCACCCGGAAAATATCGACTGTATTTATCACCAAGTAATGGTGCCGACCATCACGTATGCGGCGGGAATTTGGGGACACATCGCGAGCAAAATTCACATACGCAAGATGCTGGCTTCGGTGCAACGGGGGTTTGCACTTCGCGCCACTAAGGCATATCGCACCGTGTCGACAAATGCGGTCTTGGCTCTGGCGCAGTACATGCCCTTGGACCTCAAGGTCCGGGAGCGGTGTATTGTGGAGCAAGCGAGGCTCTACAAGTATACCAGCTACTTGCCGACTGACCTTCGACTCGAAACCAATACCCCGATCCACGAGCTCCTCCATCCCGCCCGGCGAGTCGCAGTGCATTACCAACTGGCCAACGATCAGCGCGAGGTTGATCGGACCTGCCTGGAGCACTCGGTGCAACTTTTCACTGACGGGAGCAAGCTCGAAGATGGTGGAGTCGGAGCGGCTTGCGTAATGGTGTGTCCGGAAAACCGACCCTCCGTAACCACCAAAAAGCTGAAGCTCCACAGTACTTGCACGGTGTTCCAGGCGGAGCTACTCGCGATTAAACAAGCCTGCAAAATGATCAGCCAGTGCAGGAAACGTGATAATGTGGTGTACTGCGACTCTCGTTCGGCACTCGACGCTCTTGGGCAGAGGGATAATGCGCACCCCATTGTGTCGGATACACATAAAATCCTCCACGAGCTACCCGCGGACATAAGCGTGCGCTTCTGCTGGGTCCGTGCGCATGTCGGCATCGCTGGCAATGAAGCAGCCGACCTTGCAGCAAAAAAAGCCGCCGACATGCGCACTGGCACAGACTATGACGCGTACCCCATTAGCTACGTTAAAAAATTAATTAGGGAGGAGAATCATAACCTGTGGCAGGACCGATATGCTGGACTGTACACCGGATCGTACACTAGATCCCTGTTTCCCCAGCTCAAACAAATTGCGGAGTTCAACTCGGCCGTACCTCGAACGTTCCAAACCACGCAAATGCTGACGGGACATGGAGCGTTTAAATCATACCTCTACAGGTTTAAGATCACCAATGACAACCTATGCCCGTGCAATGATCAATCCCCTCAAACTGCGCAGCATCTACTTACAGAATGCGACAGATACGGGGCAATAAGGCGAGACCATGAAATCATCTGTAGTAGTCTAAAGATATCCCCTTACAATTTGCCAGCGATCGGACGTAAGAAGTCGAGCAGAGAGTCGTTCATAAAACTCACTCACCATATAATAAACAGTCTAAAAAGCTTCAACAGCAACTCATAGATTTTAGATTAGTACTGACTCACCCTCCCAATAAACGCGCTTCTGCATTTTCGTTAACATAAATACCTAGCAATTATAATTATTATCTTTTATTAGCAAAATCAATTATGTTATTAGTAAAATCAAGTAAAATCAAATGACTACCAGTTCATAAGCTGACACTAATTAGAATTATAATAAATACTGTATATATATATTACATGCAATAATTAATTAGAATGGTTTTAAATAAATAAATGTACAATATATAATTTTAATACCTTAATTACAATAAACTACTGTGATATTAGAATAAGATTACTAGTCATATGTTAATATAAACCTAAGAGCACATTAAAGCTCGAGAAAAATCTAGTTAGCGTATACACTTAACTGAAGTAGCGGTGGTGTCCGAAATCCTCGGATGACCAACATCATCGCTGCACCCGGAGACGCGGACACCCCTGCAATGTATCCCATTAGCAGAGCAGGGGTCGAAGCAATAGTCTCCAGCGAAGTAATAATATATATAGCAAACCATTAACAAACCAATGAACTGGTACCTATAAAAAAAAAAAAAAAAAAAAAAAAAAAAAAAAAAAAAAAAAAAAAAAAAAAAAAAAAAAAACCTAACCTAACCTAACCTAACCTAACCTAACCTAACCTAACCTAACCTAACCTAACCTAACCTAACCTAACCTAACCTAACCTAACCTAACCTAACCTAACCTAACCTAACCTAACCTAACCTAACCTAACCTAACCTAACCTAACCTAACCTAACCTAACCTAACCTAACCTAACCTAACCTAACCTAACCTAACCTAACCTAACCTAACCTAACCTAACCTAACCTAACCTAACCTAACCTAACCTAACCTAACCTAACCTAACCTAACCTAACCTAACCTAACCTAACCTAACCTAACCTAACCTAACCTAACCTAACCTAACCTAACCTAACCTAACCTAACCTAACCTAACCTAACCTAACCTAACCTAACCTAACCTAACCTAACCTAACCTAACCTAACCTAACCTAACCTAACCTAACCTAACCTAACCTAACCTAACCTAACCTAACCTAACCTAACCTAACCTAACCTAACCTAACCTAACCTAACCTAACCTAACCTAACCTAACCTAACCTAACCTAACCTAACCTAACCTAACCTAACCTAACCTAACCTAACCTAACCTAACCTAACCTAACCTAACCTAACCTAACCTAACCTAACCTAACCTAACCTAACCTAACCTAACCTAACCTAACCTAACCTAACCTAACCTAACCTAACCTAACCTAACCTAACCTAACCTAACCTAACCTAACCTAACCTAACCTAACCTAACCTAACCTAACCTAACCTAACCTAACCTAACCTAACCTAACCTAACCTAACCTAACCTAACCTAACCTAACCTAACCTAACCTAACCCGCCCAGCATTGATTATTTCCAACTCTCTGCCTGACCATTCACGTGAGGATTCGCTGCGCGAGCTGCGTAAGGCCATTGATTTTAAGGAGACCAAATATGCCCCCACTGGACTTCAAACGCTGTCGAAGGGCAAATTAAGAGTCGAATTTGCAGACCACAAGCAGCTCGACGACGCAATGACCCGCATCAATGGGAACAAGGAAGTGCACATAAGCGCCGAGCCGGAGAAGAAAATTAAACCCATGCTTATCCTGAAGGGCATTTCAAAGGATACTCCTAAAGAACAGCTGACAGACACCATTCTGCGTCAAAACCCGGAACTCGAAGGACACATCGAACAAGACATACAGCTCCGTTTCATTAGAAACAACAGAAATCCTAATCTGTACAATGCAGTTCTCGTGTGCACCCCCAAGCTGTGGCGAACCGTCATCTCCATGACTAGACTCTGCGTCGAATACCAGCGGGTACACGTTGATGAGTTCTCCCCTTTTATTCAGTGCCGTAAATGTATGCAGTTCGGGCACACCCAGTCCAGGTGCCCAGCAACCGACACCTTCTGCACCTACTGCCTTGCCAGAAACCACGCTACAGACACCTGCCCAATAGCCGCTGGCGGAGCTCCTCCGATCTGCGGAAACTGCGTCTCACATAACGTCAAGTTCAATTCCGAGATCGACACCAAACATTCTTCATTTAGTCAGGCATGCCCTAGAGTCCGCGCTATGCAAACCAAGATCAATAATAAAATTGACTATGGCACAAAATAATAATTCCCATCCCTTTTCCTTTATACAAATTAATACAGATCGTTCTTCCAACAGCTTCCATGAGCTTAAGCACTCGTTCCTCAATAACTTGCCTCAAATCGCTTTCGCCTCCGAACCTTACACAGGTAACAAAAACTCCGTTTCCAACATACCCGGTGTCGACATTTTCCAGTTTCCTGCCCCCGGCCGCACCGTTAAAGCTTGTACCCTCATCAAATCCTCTTTTAGCACCCGCATTCAAGCCGTCGGCATCCCTCACCTCTCCTCACCCAACCTTGCAATAGTTAAAATTAAACCCAACCCATCCAAATCCCTCTACCTTGTATCCGCCTACATCGAACCCAACTCCGACCCACACAACACCCTCCAGCTCCTTACCACATTCCTTTCATCCATTCACACTACACCATGCCTCGTGTGTGGAGACTTCAACGGTTGGCACCCCACCTGGAATAATAACAGCGGCTGCAATTCCCGAGGTCTTGACATATATGACGTCATCAACAGCCACGACCTCATTTGCTGTAACAACGATTCCACCCCAACCTTTGAAGCCTACACACACCGCATCCTAAGATCCTCAGTCATCGACCTAACCCTTATCACATCCAACTTCCACAGGTTCCTTACTGATTGGAAAATCGATAAAAACATCTGCGCCTCATCCCAGCATAATGCCATTACTTTTGCTCTCTCCCTCAACTCTCTCCCACCCGCACCGCCTCGCTCTTCCACCTTTCGCTACAAAATTGGCAAACATTCAGACTGGCCCTCATTCAGAAATGCATTCTTTCACAAAATCACCGTGTCTAACCTGCTTAACTGTCCCATTCACACACTCTCACGCTCTGGACTAGAAACTCTCATATTACAGCTTACGTCAATCATCCAGTCATCTGCCGAGGAAGTCT
Source organism: Schoenobius gigantellus (assembly GCA_963935595.1). Taxonomy (NCBI): domain Eukaryota; kingdom Metazoa; phylum Arthropoda; class Insecta; order Lepidoptera; family Crambidae; genus Schoenobius; species Schoenobius gigantellus. Next base: position 27,570,589 of record OZ012561.1, on the reverse strand, counting down.
TCGGGCTCTGCGGGGGCAGAGGCCCTCACAAACCCAAACCTCCCTGGTGGTCTCCAACTCTTGAGGCCCTAAAAAGAGAAGTGATTCTGCTCCATCGTGCTGTCAGTAGAGCTAAGGCACATAATTCACCTGATTTTACCCACCTTATCGCACAACACAAGGCCAAACGTACCGAATACACCAGGGAAATGCAGTCAGAGTCATCCCGCTGCTTCAGGAAGTTCTGTGAATCACAAAAAGGAGAAAACGTATGGTCCGTCACTAACCGCATCCTCCGCTCAGCAGGAGCAAGCCGCCCACCCAATACGGTCACCATCAACAATTCACCCACTTCCGATGCACTCTCCACAGCTGAAGCTCTTCTCCAACATTTCTACCCCCCCGACCCCGCTGAGTCCGATCACTTACCTCGCCACTTCGCCCTCAGAAACTCCTACCATCTCACTCCTCCCACAGCCACAGAGCCCCCATTCCACCTCAACGAAATTGAAGAAGCCCTGAAATCCATCTCCCCCTCCAAAGCCCCTGGACATGACGGCCTTACGTCCGACATCTGCCTCGCTGCCTTTACCTACACACCCTCCCTTCTCTCCGATATCCTAAATAGATGCCTAACCCTCGGGTACTTTCCGGACACCTGGAAGGCGGCCGTGGTTAAAATCATTCCGAAACCTGGAAGGGACGACCCAGAAAGCCTCAATTCCCACCGCCCCATTGGCCTCATCCCGGTGTTCGGCAAGCTCCTGGAGAAACTCCTGATCAACCGAATTACCTATCACTCCGACAAAAATTCCCATTCCAACTCCCACCAGTATGGATTCCGCAGAAACACTTCCACCTCTCACGCACTACACGATGCAGTCACGTTCATTAGAGACTCCCGCTCCACTGGCAAACTAGTTGTCGCCGTCTCTCTTGACATCAAATCTGCCTTTGATCGTGCCTGGTGGCCCGCTCTCCTACACAGACTCCGAGCTATTAATTGCCCCAGCAACATTTTCGGGACGATGCGCAGCTACCTGGAGAACCGCACCGTTTTCCTCACATACGCCGGCGCTCGCGTTACACGACGAATGGTTCGGGGATGCGTTCAGGGGTCTGCCTGTGGCCCCGCCCTGTGGAACCTCATCCTGGATGAGCTCCTGGACTCTGGCTTACCTGATGGCTGCCGTATACAGGCCTACGCTGACGATGTTCTCCTCCTGGCCGCTGCACACGACTCCGGCACTCTGGAGAACATCACCAACACCTCCCTGCAGCTCATCACCGAATGGGGCCAAGGGGTTAAACTCTCCTTCGGGCCCGACAAAACATCGGCGCTGGCTTTTTCCCCCAGAGCGGCTCGCGTTAAGTTACACATTTCTGGTACTCACATCCCATTTAGCACCCACTTCAAACTATTAGGCATCATTATTGATCACCGACTCCACTTTCACCGTCACATAGATTATATCACTAATAAAGCACAAAAACTTTTCACCCGACTTTCCACCTTCATCCGCCCATCTTGGGGCATACATCCTGAAAACGTAGAAATCATCTATAAGCATGTCATCACCCCCATCATCACTTACGCAGCCGGCATCTGGGGCCACACTGCCAAAACACACACCTCGCGGCAAAAGCTAGCGTCGACCCAAAGAGGATTCGCCATTAGAGCCGCCCGCGCCTACCGCACCACATCCACCAACGCTGCACTGGCCCTTGCCCAATTCCCCCCCTTAGACCTCCAAATCCTAGCAACTGCCACAATTGAAAACACCCGAATAAAAGGCATTTCCACCCTGCTCCCTCACGACCTACACCTTGAAAAACCCATCCCCTACGCCCAACTCCCACACCCTTCCGTACGCATCTCCCCCCATTACCACTGCGCATACAACCTATCCCACATAGAGGAGGCTTGCCTGGAAGACACCATTCAGATTTTCACAGACGGTAGCAAGCAGGACGACGGCTCTGTCGGGGCAGCCGCTGTCCGCATCGACCTGGAGGCTAATCCTACCGTCCTGGTCAAAAAATTTAAACTTCACCCCACTTGCTCTGTCTTCCAGGCGGAACTCTTCGCCATCCTCCAAGCCTGTCACCTGGCACATAAATCCGCATACCCCGACACTCTCATCTTATCCGACTCCCGATCCTCGCTTGAAGCCATTCAACAGCGAAGCTCCACACATCCCTTAGTCGCCCAAATCCATTCCATCATCCTCTCCTTACCCAACACCAGGCGCATCCGATTCTGCTGGGTTAAGGGCCACGCCAATATACCTGGCAACGAACGGGCGGATCAAGCTGCGGGCGAAGCAGCTAAGAGCCACAAAAGTCCTGATTATGACGCCTTCCCCATATCCTACATCAGGCTCCTGGCCAAGTCGTCCCTTAGGGAGCTCTGGCAGGATCGATACTCGAACGCGGAGCAGGGTCAACACACCCGTTCAATATTCCCTACGCTGTCCACAATCCAAAAATTCCGATCACTTGTACCCACGTCCTTTTTCCTCACCCAATTCCTGACCGGTCACGGAGCACACCGCTCGTACCTCAAAAGGTTCCACATCTCCGACACGGACTCTTGCCCATGCGATCACCTTACCCCACAAACTCCAACACACCTACTCACGGACTGCCCCATCTTTTCCTCACCACGTCACGATCACTCCACATTCTGCCACTTCCGATCACTCCACATTCTGCCACTTCCACAACATACCCCCATTCTCCATCTCCGAACTCTTAACCAAACCGTCCTGTATAAGATCCTACACTGCGCTCATTACGCACATCTACTCCCAACTCCGACACCACAACTCACACACTCCTACCCCCCTACCCCCATCCCTCCACAACCCCACCGCACCTCCAAACACTTCACCGACTCCGCGCCACGCCTGACCACATCTATTGATGTGGACTAGCCTAGTGATTCCGTCTCTGCATCTAGCTGTTCCTCACTCTCCAGCTGAAATTTCCGACAGCGCGCAGTCTAATGTGGCTGCGTCTCGCTCTCTCGGTCTGTCGCAACGACTTCCGGTGACGACGGTGCTCGCCACCTTGGCATACCACCCAGGGTGACGAGCAGCGCCTACACATGCATGGGAAAGGGTACACCTTCACATTGTATACCGCTCGCAAGACGAGGGTGACCCATACATCCCAACTTTCCCACTCTGTCTATATTCAGCAGAAGTAAGTCAGCGAACCATTGCCACCATTGTGACTAAAATAATTAAAAAATAAAAAAAAAAACCTAACCTAACCTAACCTAACCTAACCTAACCTAACCTAACCTAACCTAACCTAACCTAACCTAACCTAACCTAACCTAACCTAACCTAACCTAACCTAACCTAACCTAACCTAACCTAACCTAACCTAACCTAACCTAACCTAACCTAACCTAACCTAACCTAACCTAACCTAACCTAACCTAACCTAACCTAACCTAACCTAACCTAACCTAACCTAACCTAACCTAACCTAACCTAACCTAACCTAACCCAGTGTAAGCGACCGAAGTGTGACCGGGCTGTGACCGTCCCGTGTCCGTCCTGTGACCGCGATCTAGAATAGTTTTAAGTGTTGATATATATATAAATCTGTGGTAATCAAACAATGTATTCGTGCGATAGTTTATAGTGTTAATAAATAATGTAAATAGATTGGGTAATCGGTCACGGGATGGCCACAGACCCGTGACCGGGCGGTGTCCGGTCCATGACCGATCTTTGACCGGGGGTGTGGCTGTCCCGTGGCCGATTTGTGACCACGATCTAGAACAGTTTTAAAGTGTTGATAAATATATAAAACTGTGTTCAGTGTAAGCGACCGAAGTGTGACCGGGCTGTGACCGCTCCGTGTCCGTCCTGTGACCGCGATCTAGAATAGTTTTTAAAGTTTTTTTTTTTTTTTTATATATATATATATATAAATTTGTGTTTCAGTGTAATTAAATAATGTATTCGTGCGATAGTTGATAGTGTTAATAAATAATGTAAATAGATTGGGTAATCGGTCACGAGATGGCCACAGACCCGTGACCGGGCGGTGTCCGGTCCGTGACCGATCTTTGACCGGGGGGGGTGCGGCCGTCCCGTGACCGATCTGTGACCGAAGTGTGACCGGGCTGTGACTGTCCCGTGTCCGACCTGTGACCGCGATCTAGAATAGTTTTTAAAGTGTTGATATATATATAAAACCTGGTTTCAGTGTAAACAAATAATGTTTTTTTTTTTGTTGTTTTGTTTTGTTTTTGTTTTTGTTTGTGTGCGATAGTTTATAGTGTAAATAAATTAATAATTAATTGTGTCAGTGTAAATAGATTAGGGTAATCGGTCACGGGGTGGCCACTGATCCGTGACCGGGATGTGACCGGCCCGTGACCGTCTGTGACCGGGATGTGACCTGTGACTGCGCTCTAAATTAAGTTTACAGTGTAGATATAAAACAGAAATGTATTCGTTGGATAGTCAATAGTAGATAAGATAATAGATTAGGGAAACATGTTAATTTAAAAAAAAAAAAAAAAAAAAAAAAAAAAAAAAAAAAAAAAAAAAAGGAAGAAAAAAAAAAAAAAAAAAAAAAAAAAAAAGGAAAAAAAAAAAAAAAAATAATAAGTGATAAATTTGTATTTAGTTAAGGGTAAATCTGTGCCCGTGACTGATTATTTATAGTATAGTTTAGAGTATAGTTTATAGTACAAATAAATAAATAAATTGTGTCTCACAGCGCAAATACATTAGTGTAAATAGATAAGTGCGCATATACATGTACGTTAGACCTATTTTCCTAGTTACCCTCTCTTTCATCCTTCCTTCCACCCCTTCCCCAAGAGGCTCTCTTCTCTTCTCTTCTTCTTGTCCCTCTGCCCTATCTATCCATCTATCTTCCTATAACTCTCTTACTTTCCTCCGTCCCCTATATTTCTTTCTCTCTTCTCCCCCTGTCTGCGCAGCCCTGGCTAGCATCTCGACGCGGCTTCGCCTGCGTGGATGGGAATCCTCCCCGCGCTAAGCAAGTCAGTCAGCATCTCAACGCGACTGACTGGCTCGCTAAGGGAGGCCACATAACTCCTACGACCAACGCGATCTCATTATTATGTTATGCTTTTCTAAACTCCCTTTTCTCGAACAAACAAGTTTAAAAAAAAAAAAAAAAAAAAAACCTAACCTAACCTAACCTAACCTAACCTAACCTAACCTAACCTAACCTAACCTAACCTAACCTAACCTAACCTAACCTAACCTAACCTAACCTAACCTAACCTAACCTAACCTAACCTAACCTAACCTAACCTAACCTAACCTAACCTAACCTAACCTAACCTAACCTAACCTAACCTAACCTAACCTAACCTAACCTAACCTAACCTAACCTAACCTAACCTAACCTAACCTAACCTAACCTAACCTAACCTAACCTAACCTAACCTAACCTAACCTAACCTAACCTAACCTAACCTAACCTAACCTAACCTAACCTAACCTAACCTAACCTAACCTAACCTAACCTAACCTAACCTAACCTAACCTAACCTAACCTAACCTAACCTAACCTAACCTAACCTAACCTAACCTAACCTAACCTAACCTAACCTAACCTAACCTAACCTAACCTAACCTAACCTAACCTAACCTAACCTAACCTAACCTAACCTAACCTAACCTAACCTAACCTAACCTAACCTAACCTAACCTAACCTAACCTAACCTAACCTAACCTAACCTAACCTAACCTAACCTAACCTAACCTAACCTAACCTAACCTAACCTAACCTAACCTAACCTAACCTAACCTAACCTAACCTAACCTAACCTAACCTAACCTAACCTAACCTAACCTAACCTAACCTAACCATCTACTATGGCAGAGGAGGTACGAGTCCTCGGAAACTGGATCCCACACACGTTCTTTATTCCCAACCCTCACTTCCATCCAAAAATTCCGCTCCATCATCCCCACCTCCTTCCACATTACCCAATATACCACCGGACATGGCGCCAATTTGGCTTACCTACACCGTTTCCATATCACCTCCTCCGACTCCTGCCCCTGTGACCAAACCACCGCCCAAACCCCCTCCCATCTCCTCACGGACTGCCCCATCTTTTCCTCCCAACGACTGGAACACACTTCCGGCTGCAACAGTCACGACAACAGATCCCCCTTTTCCTTCCAGGATCTTCTTTCCAAGCCTCGGTGCCTCAAGTCCCTCTGTAAATTGATCACCTATATTTATCAGCACCTTCGCCACTATAACTTTCCATCCTCCACCCACATTCCTCTCCCTCACACCCACCCCCCATAGTCAGCCACAACCATCGTAAAGACGGGGATGCCCGCACATTTGCTATCACTGTTTCTTCTTCCCCTAATACTTGCTTTTGACCAAGATCGATCACCACGACCATTCCGATGACCTCTGGCTCAAGCTACATGACACCGCCTATGACCCCAACAGACTCCTCCTGGAGCGGCACATGCTGGTTGAATGTATACCGATCGCATCAACCAGCATGGCACAATCCACTTAAACATGCAGTCGACACACAAGCCCACCAAACAACCCTAACCAAGACAGACAGACTACACTATTCAAACAACTAATTAAAAAAAAAAAAAAAAAAAAAAACCTAACCTAACCTAACCTAACCTAACCTAACCTAACCTAACCTAACCTAACCTAACCTAACCTAACCTAACCTAACCTGGTTAGGTTACCTAACCTAACCTAACCTGCAACAATAGATGAGGCGGCGGCACACTGGGGTCTCTTGAGACAGTCAGCCGGGTTCCGCACATAATAATTTAAGTTGAAAACTGATATAACTCAGTAGTCTTTTTTTTTTTTATAAAAAAAAAATACTAACCTGCAAAAATTTGTTGACGCGGCCGGCACACCGCGGGTCCCTTGAGACGGGGCCGCCAACCAGTGCGCGGCCTAGGTGGCGCCAGTGCGAAGCGTGGTTCAATGAAAAGCTGAAAAAGAATAATAAAAAAATAAATTTTAAAAAATATGATGAAGCGCCACAAAAAAAAAAAAAATTAAAGAATTAAACTTTAGTGTCGGAAGGAAAATCCCCATAGTGTTAACAAAAAAATATATTTTGAATGTACCTAAGAGATTTGTAATTATAATCGAACCTTTTTGATCTCAAACAATTGATTGTGTTCTTGACTAATAATAATTAAAACATTAAAATCACTATTGCTGTATTCTCTTTTCCCATTCAACCAAATTCAAGTAACAAAATAGGAAGTATTTTTTTGAGTATTTGCCGGCAGGTTTATAAAAAAAAAAAAAAAAGTCTTATAATAAAAATGGTAAATAAAACGCAATAACATAATGCAATTCATAAACTAAATAGTTCTAGCTATCTGCCTGTCGAACATGGTCAAGAGATTCGGGAAACGCTCATATTACGTTAGTAAACATTGGCACGCGAAGGGATAACGCTTGTGTAGTTTACGTGCATATTTAAAAAAGTATACAATTTATTAACATAAATATAAAACAGACTTCAAAAAACACCCAAACAGTCATACCACATCACATTTAAGTATTGAAGTTGGTGACAATTGCAAATACAAAATGGCGAAAAGAAAGTAATAGAATATGCAAGTAGATGTTTGAAAGATGCCGAAAATAGATACCACATTAATGAATTAGAAGTTACGGCAGTACATTGGGCAATAGTAAGCAAGTTCAGAATATACTTATTAGGAATAAAATTTACATTAATAACAGACAGTTATTCTACAGCTTATATTATAGACAAATCAAAATTGAACAGAAAATTCGCAAGATATGTGATTGATTTGGCACCATTTGATTTTATCTCTATTCACAGACCAGGAAAACAAAATGTAATAGCTGACCATTTATCAAGATATCCTTTGAAAGAATTATGTATGACAATTATATCTTCAAATATTGAAAAACTGATATTGGCTCAGGGCAAAGACTCGTTTATACAACAAATATGTAATAAATTGCAAAAACCAACAGATACAAAATTGACACCCAAATATAAAGGGCCTTACAAAATAGTTAGAAAAATAGGAGCTGTGTGTTATGAAATAGAAGATATAAATAAGCCTAAGAAGACCAAGATCGTTCATGTTCAATTTTTATTAAAACCTTTGTCAAAACCTCACAGTTTGGACTCTGTTTCAGATATTTCAGGTACTTATTCAATTAGATGATTTCCAAACTCCCAGTATGGACTCGGATGAAATACAAACAAACGAGGGCATTTCAATTCAAAATAGCAACCAGCAAAACAATGAGGAAAGGGAAAAAGTTCAAATTTTTACCACGAGAGGACGTACTACTTACAAACCAAGAAATTACTTTGCATAGATTTAGCTGAATTAAGATTTTTTATTTTTAGTTATCATGTCAATTATAGGTCAAATAACATTTTATATCTATAGTAGTTGTTGTTGTTGTTGTTGTTATGTTAGTTAAATATTTAAATTATTTTTAGTTTCCTTGCTAATATAGCTAGATTTATACACCTAAATAAAACAAAATACATACCTACATAGTTACACTGTATAATTAGGAATAATAATATAGTAAAACTTTGTTTAAATAAAGCTTTCATTTTTAGTAAGTAAAAGATTTTTCAAGTATGTTTTAGTATTTGCATACACTTTTCAAGATAAAAAGACTTGAAAAATGAAGCAGATTCTTACTTTGATTTTAAATTTAAATAAGAAAATCTTTAACATATTTTGCTAGATAAACTTAGTTTAAAGGTTATTAAGTTTTGTTAAATAAGTAATAACGTTAAGGAAAACTAAATGTTAATTGACTCGAATATAATATGACTCGAACATTACGATTATATCAGATAAAATATATACCTTTCAAGGTTTCGGCCATTGACCTTTGAAAAATACCGGGACTTGAAGAGAGGCCATATACCAATCGGTTATACCTAAACAACAAAGAATTTTGTGTCATCAAGTTCGACCTGATTATACGCCTGTGACAAATCTATCTTACTAAAACATTTACTGTCTCCAATTTTCGCTAATAAGTCGTCTATTTTTGGCAACGGATACTTATCCACTAATAAAACTCGATTAAGGGTAACCTTATAGTCGGCACACGAGCGTAGTGATCCGTCCGGCTTGTCGACGTTGACAATGACGAGCGGTGTGGCCCAGTCGGACGCGTCCACGGGCTCGATGACGCCGGCGCGCAGCATAGCGCCCAGCTCCGCGTCCACTCGGCAGAACACCGGCGCGGCGCCTTCGCCTAGCAAGCAAATGTGGAATATATATACATTTCGTTTTGATTCGAACGTTGATTTGAACCTGACACATATAATTTATTTACATGAAATTTAGGAATTTCAATTTCTAATTCGGAAAGCCACTGTCTCCCCATCAAATTAGTTGTGCCTCTTACAATTTTTGTAACACACTTCTGTTTCTAAATATCCTAATGGTCTTATCTTACTGCCGTCGTAGAATGAAATCGTTAAAATATTCATAATATACGCACGTTTATTTATACATGACAACGCCGATCCAGTATCAATTTCCATAATCAATTCCTTATTATTAACAATAATAGGCATGCTAACCGGTTTGTAGTCCCGAAGAGACATAAGCATCATCGCCTCCTCCGTGGCCGCCTCCTCCCCCTCCGAGCAGGAGTTCACTCGCTGCTGAGAAAGCTCTTCTGCCCCGCCCTGGGAGACCTAAATGGCAAAGCGGGGTGATACGGGAGAGACTAGGGGACACTGACTATACTGTAGAATGTAGTGATGGATCTATCTTGCACGGACATGTTGACCAGAAAGTAGCTTTCTAACCGCTCCACATACACAGTCCAATTTTCGGACTTTATGTCGAATTCCCGGATTTGCCCGATCGACATATTTATATATCAGGGGACACTGACTATACTGTAGAATGTTGTGATGGATCTATCTTGCACAGACATGTTGACCAAATAAAAGAACGATTAAGGGTACCAGTAGTTCTTGTAATAGACCTCACTCATGGCTTGCGGCCCCTAGCACTACGGGTTCGAGGACATCGGAGGCCTCACCGTCGCCACAGCGTCCGGTCGCAGTGGTACCACCCGATAGTGGGCGTAATCCTCATTTCAAACTCCCTTCAAACCGTAGACCCCCTGTTCGTTTTGGTTTTGAAATTGACTAAATATTTACGTAGTTAGTTTAGAGTAAGGCTGTTTTTAGTTGTGTTAGTTGGTATTCAACATTGTTATCTAACCAGAACATTGCCTTTCCTTTTACTCCGTATTTTACAGATACCTATCATTTATTTTGTTGTATGTGGTCAACATCAAGGGTGTCTTTAATTATGTGACCACCACTGTGTGTGGTGGTCACATAATTAATTCATTCATTTTTATTTTATAACAGTACCTAAAAACAACGAACAAAGACAAGATACAAAGGTGCAAACACCATCAGTACTAAAAGTGACCTAACTAGAGGAGTACCCTAAAAACATTGCACATTTTTTCCTTAACATGTGCTATAATACCATACCATGCTATAATAACATTGTATAGAAATAATGGACACGGAACCAATTGAGTAGATTGAGCGTCGGTGTACTACTGTACACTCCACTCAGCTCTGGCCATCTAATCGGTAGGTTCGGGGTTCAATCTAGCCATGTACCAATGTGCTTTTCGTTTTACATAATACACCCGATTAAGATTAAGACAGACAGACAGACAGACAGACAGACAGACAGACAGACAGACAGACAGACAGACAGACAGACAGACAGACAGACAGACGGACTGATAACAAAGTGATCTTATAACGGTTATATTTTTTCAAAAGAAAACAAAACATTCTAATTTAAAGGCAGCATGTACACGGTTATTTTTATCACCCTGTAAAATTTTAGGGACGCTTAAGGACACATCCATTATTATATAACAAAAAAAAAATTTAAATGTAATAAAAAATAATAAAAAAATCGCAATTTTTTTTTTGAATATTTTAGAAAATTAATAAAAAATTAAGTAAGTGAGTTATTTTTTTTATTCATATTAAAATCATTCTAATACCATGTTGTGAAGCTGATAAGTGTGCACAAGTACAAGGCAAGACGGCTGTCAGCGCACTGAAGTGCATTTATTATGTCACGAATTATAAGACAGCTTCATACAGATATAGATAGATAGCTTCATACAGTGATAAAAAAAATAATCGTGTATATGAATCCTAAATGAATCCTAAATGAACTCAAGATGTCTGCACAAAAACAAGTAGAAATGAAAAAGAAAAAATTGACTCTACACCTTTCTCTCCGATGTCAACTGAGGTATGGATCAATTTAAAAAAGAAAAAAGAACCTTAAACCTAGCGACTCTGCTCTGGCCATCTAATCGGGAGGTTCGTGGTTCAATCTTGCCATGTACCAATGTGTTTTTCGTTTTACATAATAAATGTACATTTATCCGAAGCTGGAAAATTCAAAGGTGTATGTGAAGTCGACCAATCCGCGCACTGGGCCAGCGGCGTGGTTGACTACTAAGACCTAAACGCCCTAACTTGGGGTGGGCTGTAGGTGTGTGCGGGGACGTATGTAGGCTGTGATATGAGGATTAAGGCAAGCATTCAAGCGATCAAAACAATTGCTCTAAACAGGAGCACGTATGCCATATGAGATCCCATAGCCTTTTATTTGTTCCATCCTGTGTAAGTAATCCTAAGCAATAAAATTGTATAGAAATAAAATGGACACAGAAGAGTGAAACACAAAAAGGAAAACAAAGCACAAACCGTTAGTATAAGCGTGCGTAATACCCAAACACCAAAATCATGCAGCAAGTTTCTTGAAAAGCATCAAACTTTGACCTGAAACATTTACAGCACTATGCTTAATAATGAATTATACATATGCATATTTACATTAATCAAAAACAAAAGTGTATATTAACTTTCAATTTATTTAATTCAATTAGAAATGACAGAATACACATAAATTTATATAAAAGTGACAGATACAACTGTTTTATAAAAAAGAAACTAATTATAAACTAAAATGTTTTATTTGTGCAGATGTAACTTTTTATTATAAAATTATACAATAATATGAAATAAGTACATTGTTTCAATTATAATACAAAAATTTGATAGCTAAGATCTCGACTATACTCTACAAAAATCGATAAATTTGACAGATATTCCTAGACTGAATAGGACAGATGCTTTTGTCGATCGACAAGTCCATGCTCGTAGGGCTGCTCTCATTGAATATAATTATGTAACAAACTTAAAAGAATTTAATAAATATGTAAAGAACAATATAGATATGCCCACCTAGTATGTAACATAGTTGCAGCTATTCATTTCAGTGTGAAAATAATTTCTGTATGTTTGTTAAATAACTTATACACAAAATTTTCATCTCGTTCTCTCTCATTTGATCCTTGTCGCAAAAGTTTTGTACAAATTAACAATAGGTTTCGATAAATCTGTAACCTGAAAAGAAATAGTGATCAAATTAGTTTTATTAGAATTTGTTCTTTAACAATCAATTGGGATGATTTAGATAACAATTTTATTGACATTATGATCAGTATATATCCACTTTCTACTGCTATCAATATGACATCACACAAAAACCCAGTACACGGTATATGAGGACTTTCGTGTTAGGCGCCAAATGTCCACAGAACCTACCACCCCGATTGAATAATTATAAGTCCCCTGTTGTTTGCTGGTATACAACTGTGGTATACTCTTTGACAATAATAATTATTCAATGTTAAGACTGACTGTCTTACCTGAGTGAGATATCACGCTTCATTAATTTTTTTTGTTTGTTAAAAATATTACTTCCTTTTCATATCACTTTCTTTCGTATCATCCTTAGCAATTTGCACATGGGCACTATGATGAGCAGCACAATTTACACAATCAGCATCCTCATAAATATTCAGCTACGCTCAGCGTCTTCCTGTAATTGATTAAAAACATCAATATAGTAACTTTTTTAATAAGCAAACCAATTGACATCATCAATAAATAATTTATTTATATAGATATTGAAGAGATGGGTGCATCCCCAATTTGTTTATTGTGTCACATATAAATTTTAGATCAACATAATATTGAATATATTTATATATTTTTAACCGAATTATCTGTTTATTATTTAGAACACACTCGGAAGCAATATCAATCGAAAGACATAAAACAAGACATAGTCATTAAACATAGACAGTAATTCCTTTTTACTGGTTCCATCATTATAACTATGAAGATTATTTTGTATTAAAACCTTTCTATAATTCAACACTTACAACAACTTATACTGAATTGAAACTATGAACCATGACATAAATATGTTTCATGGCAGCTTCAGTGGATTTGATAGTCAATAATATATTTCCTTTTCACACGATCATTGCAAATTACGGAGATAAGTATACATAAATAGGCAATGAAATTTGGTTCACTGTCTTCGAATTGGCGCCATGGCAGATCACACACTACAACAAAATTAAACGTTCGATCATTAGTTTGAACAAGATAAAAACTTGAACATTGATAGGTACTTATAAATTCAATAGTTTTAAATTACCGAGCTTGCTTTGAATCTATTTATTGTAAAATAAACTCATTGATTGTAGAATTTTAAATATCTATAGCCGTACCGACCCCTTTTTAAAAGTGAGTTTTTTTTTCGTTCTATATTAGAGCATTGGCATCGCCGTCGTGGGGTGCTGCGGTCCATAATTTGATATCAGCGCTCGTGTGCGAAATTGCTCATCTGCGCATTTCGTAAGCGGTATGACGTAATCGATGACCGATCACCGATTGATGATGACAGTGCTAACAAAAAACTCCACTCCACCTTTACAACATACATGTAAGAAGCACCCCTATGTGTGATTGTGACACTGAGGAAGGCACCACCGATCATGTTTTGTTCAATTGTCCCACAAATCCGGTATCCCTATATGATATCCTACTACCTCCCTCCATTGCCAGACCTATAAATGTTAAAACCCTCCTATGTATCCCATCCTGCCCTATGTTGAATTTACTTTGTAAATATATATTCATTTATAATATTAAACTGTAACTGTACTTAGTTATGATTTCTGTGCTTTTATGTTGTTACGTTATTGTGACGTCTTGTTTTGCCCTTTTTCAGGCCATATTTCAAAAAGTAAATTCATTAAGAGTATTTTATCTAAAACTTGAGTTTGGCAGTAATGGTTGTGCTAGCGACCGATTGCCATATATATAAAGAAGTGAAGTGAAAAGAGGTAGTGCACCGTCTCTAGAACTGTCAATGTCAAAGTCAACATCAGTTTTACTTTTATTTATTTTTAAGGTATAATTATATTTTCATTACTTTCTCTACAATAAATAGAGAAGTGCTTTGTAAAAATACTGGAGGCATAATACATGTTTCCAATTTTTCTTTTCAAATTACATTAACTGTCAACTTGACAGACTCACTCACTCGAAAGCTCTGTTCGAAATTGATCTGAGTGCTTACGTCCGTGAGCATTGAACTAACGTGATTTGAACGGGTTGTTTGTTTGCAAACGTTTGCACTGATATCTGATTATGAACCGCACCCCATATTGTCTTGATCTCAGACTAAGTACACCGCAAATGGACTCGCAATGTATTATGGCCGGTATACACTTTGTTTAGTCAAGTGCTTAGTAGACTGTTTAGTGTTAAGTGATTAGTAGGTGCTGTCCCTACACTGTTTAGAAACAGTGTTTAGTTTATTTGTTCATTATATGGACTTAACACTAAACAGATCTGTCCAGACGTGTTTAGTGAGTGTTTAGTGTTAAGTGAGGGGTGAAGGCGGGAGAGCGGGAGGGGCGATTCGCAGAAAAAATAGAACGCGTTCCTATTCGCTAAACACTAAACAGAAGCTGTCCGAACGTGTTTTTTACTAAACACAAGTCACTCGCACTAAACACTAAACAATGTGTGTACCGGCCATTAGCTATAACACGATTAAAGAACAATGGTCAAATCGGACCTGACTATGCCCCCCTAGCACGTCAACCAAAACACGATATGATAAAGCGGTTTATCGCGGTGAACTGTCAAAATACAATAGAGTTTCGTCGTATTTTGACAGTTCACCGCGATAAATCGCTTTATCATATCGTGTTTTGGTGGACGTGCTACAGGGGCTGGGCATAAATAACTATTAAACCTCAAGAACTTCGAGTTTCAGAGAAAATAATGAATTCGTAAAATCAACCTATCAATCAATCTCCTAACCTAAAACGGAGTGGCTATTCAGACCCCGGGTCCATATCCTTAGATTATAGAAGTTAATTACTATTCGGACCCGATAGAATGGTAATCGAAAAATAACTTGAGGCTAAAATGGCAAACTGTCGGTTAGGTAAGGTAGACATTATGACCACACACAGTAACTTTAATGAAACTGCATATTTCATGCTCTGGGTCCAAATAGCAATCGACTTCTATAAGGGATCCGGCGGCCGTACCGCCTAACTCAAAGCGAGCACTCGCTATCGTTATCATGACATTAGAGCTATTGTTCTAATGTCATGAAGCGATAGCGAGTGATCGCTATGAGTTAGGCGGTAGCCCCCCGGGTCCGAATAGACACACAGCCAATCTAAATAAGGAAAAACAGAATTTCAACATTACCACAGTTTAAAAATGGCTGCGGTCCGAAATAGACAACATTATTGGTGTCGATTCAGACACACAACTTAATTTAACTAAACTAATTTGACAGATCTAAAAATAAAGCCGTCACTTTTAATACTTTAGAGAAAAAGAAAGATGGCGATAGTTTTAACCCTGTCAAATTAGTTTAGTTAAATTAAGTTGTGTGTCTGAATTGATACCAGTGCTGACGATTATATAATCACTCGGTCCGAATTACAAAGCGTACTAAAAGTGCTAGGGGTTTTAGCGTATCAACTTGTCAAACCAAACGCGTCTTTTGTTTTCAATTGCTTCTCAGTACTTTTGTTTTGTGGATTTTTAATCAAAGGCATTGTTACTCCGTTGCTCATTTGAAACAGATACATTAATATTTCTATAGTTTTAAAACAGGCTAAATTCGAAAGTTGAAAAGAATATGCTCATTTTTTTGGTTTTCACTTATTAATATCTTTTAAATCAAACACACTTTTCGAATTAACATGCGGATGTTTGGTTTTAAATACATTTCAATTAAAGTTTTGGTCGAATCTGTGTTTTATTTAAATATTGTAGTGTTCGTGCAAATAAGAAACAATATTGTCAATATCTGTTCAAAGTCATCCTTTAAATTGAAAGCGCTTTTTAATGTCACCAGAGGTATGTAAAAATAATGTTTGATAAAATGGTTCAACTGCAGCGAACAAAATCCTTAGCATATTAGTAATGCATATGTTACCCTGATGAGACAAGGACAGAAAAAGTTTTTTTAACTCTCTTTCGGCTCGCTCTCCGAAACCAGTGAACCTTCCAGTTGTACGTAGTACTTATTAGTTCCATTTCGGGACGCGATTGAGCGCGCTAATGGTGACATTTGCACTATTGTTCTACTGTCGCGAAAGCGATGGCGAGTGATCGCTATGAGTTAGGCGGTAGCCAATGGCATGCTATCGTTTCGGAACGATCGTGAACGCGCTTATGTCACACTATAATCGCGAAACGGAACGCGGCGCTCGTCGATTTGCTCTATTTTCTTTCTTATGTAAATAAATAGTGACTGGCGAAAAAATAAAATGTCCAAATCTCCGTTGCAATATATGTAAATATCGTAAATTATTTGTGTTAATAGCAAAATCAACCATTTATGTTAGATTTGTGAGAGCAGATAGTACAAATCTTCCGAAAATCGGCAGATTGATGGTCGTGATATTCTTTGTGTGTCGCTCTAAACAATATAATTATATATGTACAGTTTCAATTTATGTACTGGTAAAATGAAGAAGAGGTTACATACAAGACGTGTAGATACTTGTCAAGATTGTCACGCGGCAGCAGAGGGTTGCAAACATGCATTTTTGATGTGGTTACACCATCACAGTGAGGAGCTATCTTGTACTGCAGTTGAATGCTATTGGATAGAATCCCACCATCTCTCAAAAGTCAGATAAACACCAAAAGTTTAAAATTTACTTCAAGAGAAATGTGCAAAAGAAACAACAGGATCCTGTGACAAATACCCCAGTGTACTGCAAGAATTTGTAAATGGATATAAAAAGAGAAACATTGCTAGTTGTTCATTTGTCAAGCATGAAGAAAATTAATTACAGGGAGGAAAAATATATACATTCATAGACATAGGATTGTGACGACGACACATTTCTTAAAAAAGTTAAAGCTCTTCAACAAAGAAAGTATAATGTGCGTAGAAAACCGAACCAGGAATCATCAATACAGAAGTGCTCTTTAGTTCAAGCTTTGTTATGAAGAATAACAGCTTCCATGTGCTGTGAAGTCAATTACTGCAAAACACATGATGGAAATTGATTATTTATTTGTTTGTTTGTTTGTTATTATGAAACATCTTTTAAGGTGTAACGGAAAAATAAAATACATGTATTTCATATTCAAAAATTTTGATTCAACTTGAAACCTTTAAAGAGAAGTCTCATTCGTATTGTCTTTGGCATTTGGTAAATATGATAGTTGGTTGCTATAGTGTTTTTAGATCAAATTATAATAGATTTATATATATCCTATATATAAGTTTCCAATAAAATGTAAAATGAATACTGGAAATAAACTCAGTTCAAGCTACATTACATGGTTTAATTAGTTCTGAACTCAATCCTGAAACACGTAAGTATTGGGAATTGCACGTTTCAAGCAACGACGGGAATGAATTGCCTACCTTCAAACACGTGCAAGGTTTGTAAGAGGCGTCATCATTCGTTGCTTCATCCTAACTGATCTTATCGGAAAATGTATGTACTACAACTCTGTAGTACATACACCTAGTACCAGTTCATCAGCAAATGTTTATTGATCTTGCTGGTTCCTAAGTTAACATCACTAATACTGCTTTCATATCCTGTATATATTAAGCTGACTAACCCATCACGCTGGTAGTCACGATAGTAAATATTCAATAGAATTTGCTTTTTTATACTCGGGCCAAGTTAGTGCTTGTTAAATGAATTTATTAGGTTTTTGAATTTCATTCCATTGAAATTACCCTTTTACACTTATGGCGAAACAGTATAAGTAACTTTTTTTTATTGTGCTTTTGGTTGAAAGGTCTAATAAAATGTGAAAGTACACTTAACTTTTTTCCTTCTTTTCTTCATAAGTTTCCTCAAGAGCTTTATTTCTTTTGACTATAAAAAAATAAATGTATATTCTTGTTTTGTGCTTTATCATACATAAAAGTACTGTCCAGATTAAATCTTTGGTTATTGTGATTTTTCCTTTTTAGTACTGTAGTCTTTCAAACAAGTAAAAGTGAAATGAAGCTAACCTTTTTTTTGTTTTTATATGCTTAGATCAATGAGATAACAATCATGGCACGTGCATTCAACAATTTGTGTAAGATTCTTTAATAGGTACAATAAAACTAAGGAAAACTTTATGATTGTTTTTTATTTCAAATATACGAGGGTAAAAAGTAAGAAATAAAACACAAAATTATTTTTCCTTCTCAATGTGTAAGATTCTTTAATACAATAAAACTAAGGAAAACTTTATTTTTTTTTTATTTCAAATATACGAGGGTAAAAAGTAAGAAATACAACACAAAATTATTTTTCCTTCTCAATTTATTCCCCCCCTTAACTCTAATACATTTATTAGACCTATCAATTAATTTATTAATACCTTCGAAAAAAAATGATTTCTCTTTGTCGTCAAAATAGGCCGAAATTGCGCACTTCACTTCTTCATCGCTGGAAAATTTCTTCCCTCGAAGCTCTTTTTTCATTTTTGGGAACAAATAATAATCACTTGGGGCTAAATCTGGGCTATACGGAGGATGTTCCAAGATTTCGAAGCCCACTCTTTGAACAGCAGCCATCGCAACTTGCGCCTTGTGCACGGGTGCATTGTCGTGCAAAAGGAGCACACCTTTAGTCAATTTTCCCTGTCTTTTTTCTCTCACAGCATCTCGCAGACGTTCTAATAGTGCAGCGTAGTACTCTCCAGTGATAGAGACACCCTTTTCTTTATAATCAATAAGGAGGATTCCCTCTGAATCCCAGAAAACACAGTAGCCATGAGTTTTCCAGCCGACGGAGACACTTTGAACACTTCTTCGGAGGTGGTGTGCCCTTTTTGTGCCACTGCATGGAGTCTCGTTTGGACTCATAATGATGAACCCAAGTTTCATCTCCAGTCACAATTCGGTTCAAAACTTCATCCTTTTGTTCACCACAGAGCGCTAAAAAACTGGTCGTGTAGGATGTTCAAAATGGTCGTAGCTGATACTCCAATCATTTCTGCAATATGATTTTTCAAGTTTTTCGACGTCTTCTTCGCGGTTGCCTCGACAGGCCGCCCTGGCCTCGGATCATCTTCAATCGAATCCCTGCCTTGCTTAAACACAGGTTGTGCCACTTGTAAACCATGGTTTTACCAGGGCAAGAGTCCCCGTAAACAGAAGACATCTCTTCCAAAATAGTCTGGGGAGGTTTTCCTTGTTCGGTAAGGAACTTGATGACTGCGCGAAACTCAATTTTCTCCATGTTGCAAATTTTAAATACATTTGAAGTAGCATTATAAGAGTGTGTCATTATTACTCTTCTTCTGCCAACTTCAAAGGCTCTCGAAGCAGTTGTTCGATCATCATACCTCAGTTCAAACCATAGGCTGATCTTGGATTGTCCCTTGTTTCTTATTCCCTTTCTCTGTGTCTATATTAATGAAGGTGGTAATCATGCACTTTTTTTTTCTCTTTCAAATTACACATATAAGTTGATGTATAGAGACAGCCTGTGTATCACATTTTGTTCTTGCGTCCCTCTTCCAAACACTTTTTTAAACAGATGAATTTGCTGGCGACATGGACCTGCCCTTGGACAAGTCTGTTTTAGGCTACTACAAATTCGAGACAGTTTTGATTTTCTCCAATAATACCTACTGAAGTGCTTCTTCTTCAATAATATAATACTTATATTTTGCACTTTACAATTAGGTAGGACATAATTTACTGCACATAACTTGAGGCGTCATCTCCATATAAAATCTTGCAAGGACCTGAAATTAAATAAAGTTTATGACTATATTGCAGTTTTATTTAATAAAAAAAAAAATCTAACCTAAATATCATTATGTACTTACCTATCCAATTGTCTTGCAAAACGTACGGGTCAAAACAAAATGTTATTGTGTACCGAACTAAAATATTATTATTTTAACATTGCGAAATTCAGATGTGCAGAAATCATACTGTTCGATAGACTTGAGGCATAAATATGTGATTAGGTACGTGGATTAGGTATTTTTCGTTACCAGTACGTACCTAATCCATGCCACCTAGGATTAGGTATTCGTATACCATGTTTGTTAATCGTGAAGTATCAATCTGTCAAACTATAGGTCCTGTAAACAAAACTACACTTTACGTCTAATTATTAAGTTTCAAACGTCATCTAGGATAAAATACCATAACTATTTTTTGCTTAGAAAATACAGCGAATCTCTTGTTCAGTTTAACAAAATCATAAAATCTTTATACAAAATACAAAAAAATAAATAAAATTCGACTTCAAAAACACTTAAAAGTAAAAAATTTTTTAAGAATGCACACCATCACCTTTTTATTATGAAGTCGCTGCCAAATTGAAGTCTTTTTGAAGTCGGTTTTATTTTTTTGTAACAAATTTTTTTTTATGTTTTTTGTAAATTTAATACCAGCTCACCGAAGTAACTTGAAAGAATGCCATTTAGCATCAAAACGTGCCTATCGTATTTAAAAAACTAACCTCTAACTCCTAAAAGTCAAGGATCCTTCCATCATCAGCTCATTTCATGACTACCAGACGCAAATACCTGAATAGCTTCGAAAAAAACATGAAACACGTTGGACGTACCTATGAAATTTAAGGGTTTCCCTCGATTTTCCTGAGATCCCATCATCAGATCCTGACTTTGGTGACAATGGAACCACCCCAGGACTATACTCTATCGAACACAAAACGAATTTTGAAAATCGGTCCACAATGGGCGGAGTAATCACGTAATATACTCACAAAAAAAAACGGTAAAAATATTAAACTTGAATCAAGAATGAAATTAAATATTAGGACCTATTACTATTCCAATACATTCCATAATCCGAATATTTATGCCAATACTGAATAAATATTAAGACCTATTACGATACTAATACATTCCCTATTCCAAATATTTATGCCGGTACCTAATAAATATTAGGACCTATTACGAGTACTAAACTAATACATTCCCTATTCCGAATATTTTTGGTGGAACTGAATAAATATTAGGAACAGGTATTTGGATTAGGTGTTTGAAAATATTAGGAACAGGTGGATTAGGTACGGAAATTAGCTAATCCAGCCCATGTCTACTGTTCGACACGAAAGCATAATAGACTAGGCTTGGGTAAAAAATATCGATATATCAAAATATCGATATTTTTTCAAAAAATAAATGATATATATCGTCGATATTTTTATTGTGATAATATCGATATTCGATATTTATTTCCGAGTATCAAATTCGATATTTTTTAAGAACTTTGCTTTATTTTATATTAATACTCGTATATGTATTCCATTTATTGTAATATTTTTGCGCATTTCATGCATACATTTAAACCAGGCGCGCAAGCTCTAGCACAGTCATTTATATATCACAATTTGAATCGTTATAAGCTTTACGTATAAGCTCGTCGCAACGCGCAACGCCCCACATGAGTAACGTAAATGAGGCCTTAATTTTACAAACGATACTATCACTATGTTAGCTAAACCCGAATGTTCGACTTCAATAATAATACTTACTTTAATAATAATAAATAATACACTGCCAAATATGTTTTTTTTTTTCACTTTTGAATATTGAATCGCTGAATAAGTTCGAACGTTTGTCTTTGCGCAGCATATTATTGATTCTTAGTAGGTTAGTTTGTTATGTATGCATCTTTAATCTTCAAATTAGACCTAGTTTATTGAATAATTAAATTAGTTTAGGGCTCTTCTTTTATTTAGTGTATGTAGTTTTTCAAATATTTTAATTAAGGAAACTTTAAGTCTATAGTTTCAAAATACTATGTTTGTACTAGATACAAATTTATGTGACTGAAAACCCGAATTTAATACCAGCTCACCGAATGTTTGTTTCTTAATAAAAAAAAATAGATGTCAAATTGTTGATATATCGAAATATCGATATTTTTACACTGCAAATATCGCGATATATATATCGATATTTTTTTTTTCATTTGCCCATTATATTTGCTAAAAGCTAAAAATTCATGGATAGGCATCGTTGCCGACTTCCACGGTCTGGATTACCCAAAAACGTATCTGAAAATCCCCAATTTTGGGGAAAACATAATTGATATCCCCACATTTTCCCCACAAGTTTTCAGCAAAGAAATTAAACTTAATATTACTTAACTTAAAATATATCTTGAAATAATCGTATAACATAATATATCTTGAAATAATCGTCGTTCTTATTAACTTTCTTTTTTTTACATTTTAACTACCACTTATCCATTGTATCTTTCTAATTATATTATACATAAATAAACAACAAGTGTGAGCAATACACAACAAGCAGTATGTGTGAACTCGAACACCAAATAACGCTCAAAAGTTCTCTGCCATACGCATACGTACTCTATCTATTGGTATAATTCGTTACAAAGCTATAGTAAACAACAGGGACTTCCCCGATAAACAATAAAGGTTGATGGACATAAATGCTGCTATAAAATAAACTCCAAAACCTTCCAACGAAATGAAGTGTAATATATTAGGTATATCTCTGATATCCCACAAGATCGGAACCTATGTGGGAATAGGTAATCTATTGTAATAGGCTTAATAATTTATCGACAATATCGATTGATTTAACTCAACAATTAATAATGGGCTATTTTAATTTATTAGAATTATGAAAGCGCCTTACTATTAATTTATAGCAATTACAGTTTTCTGCACAAATGCAGTTCGAGAAACGTAAGATAATTGTAACTTTTATGTTTTAATGATCAATATTACTAAATGTAAATCAATTTTATGGGGTGGGGCAAACTTCTATAGAACTTCTGGCATTGTCATTTCACACTTTCTTTCCACCATATTGCAAAACTAAAACTTCACTCACCAATGACAAACATGAAGTTCGGTAGAAGCGCGGTAAATTCACTCGACACAGTGTTGCTAGCTGACAATTTTGGTATGACACGATGACACCTATTTTGAGATTGCTTGCGACACCTCCCTCCAAAACGAACAACTGAAAGAAGAACAACAAACAAACAAATTAGGTTAATAAATAATAAAAATTACACGTAATAAATTAATGCAATAAGCAGTGGGGTCTGGCTCAAACAGTCATTGTTTTTTACAAGCTTTTATTTAACTTGCAATGTAAGTAAGTAAGTATGTATGTAAGTGTGCAACTCAATTTTGAAGCAGAAGATATCTTTAACCGATTGAGCTGAAATTTTGTATACACCAATTATTTTTAATGCACCTCTACAATATGGGTATCAAATAAAAGGTCTTGCCAAGAGTAACTCGAAAAATAATGTGACGTCACTATTAATCCAATATGGCGGACTTCTAAAGCTTGAAAATCAATTTTGAAGTAGATATCTTTAACCGATTGAGCTGAAATTTTGTATATACATTTTGGATGAAAATGCATAAATAACTGTGTGACGTCATTCTAAATCCAAGATGGCGGACCAATTATTTTAAATGCACTCCTACAATATGGGTATCAAATAAAAGGCCTCGCTAACAATAACTTGAAAAATAAACTATTAATCCAATATGGCGTACTTCTAAAGCCAAAACCTTGCAACAATGATGCGTTGAATCAGATGAACAGACTAAGAAATCACATAATAATTCACATTTAACACAATTTATATGACATAAAGCTCGTCGCGAGATTTACTTTTGTAGATAAACAAGTAAATTAAATAATAACAAGTAAATCTCGCGACAATCTTTTATGTCACATAAATTGTGTTAAATGTGAAATAACGTTATAAGCTATAAATAGAAGCTTGTTTTTAAAAAGGGTTTTTATGTTATAATTTGTCACAGAGATGAAACACACTTACAGCGTGGGAATATCGTTCATTAGACGTGGCGTCATTGAAAATTTCATTATGAAAGTTTCAATGACGCCATATATATATATAACTTATACAGGTATATACAATATACACGGTGTTTCAAAATAACCAATTAATAATCAATTCTCTATCGAAAACTCACTATTGAAATGTGTTCACACGTAACGTCATTGAACCCAACATTTTCACGTAAATCATAAGTAGCACCTATAATCTTTTTACATGAAAATTTCGGGTTTCGACAATTCATTATTTATTTACTTATTAAAATTTGCCTCTTTTTTCCGGTTTTTCAAGTCGGCCCTCCACACTGACATGACATCACTACCGCTCGACTGACTTTTTACTATCGCCAAAATTCATTTTGAAATAAATAAAATAAGCTAGGTGTCATTCTCCTTGGACGACGAACAGTGACCTAGCGTCCTAACCTTATCCAACCAGAAACCTTATCGTCCTAGGACGACCGAAAGGAACCTAAAACCAGACCAGACCAGTCTACTAGTTTACTAGTCGTCTGCAAATGAACATATAAAAACTGATATCGTCCTCGGACGAATCACCTGGCGTAGTAGGGGCAGCACGACGCTGCTCTACCGAGCACTACAGCACCGATCTCTGCGATTCAAATGGGCTTCGACGTCGCACAAAAGTGTTGCGCGATACACATCGTTTAGAGTCTCCCGACTCTCGGGGATTTCGGCTCGTACTGGGCAGTATATTACTATTCTCCTTGGACGACGAAGAGTGACCTAGCGTCCTAACCTAACCTAGCGTGACTTACTACTAGTTTACCAGTCTGCAAATGAACATAAAACTGATATCGTCCTCGGACGAATCACCTGGCGTAGGGCTGAGTCTCAACAGATCGCAGCACGACGCTGCTCTACCGAGCACAACACCCCGCCAGGAACGGAAGTCGTCTACAGACTATTCCGAGCCCCGACATCGAACTGAGGTAGATTCGAATCTTCAGAGCCGTAGTGCACGTGTTAAGAACCGACCGCACCGATCTCTGCGATTCAAATGGGCTTCGACGTCGCACCTTGCGCGAGACAAAGCGCGACTAGTAAAAGTCACATTGTTTAGAGCCTCCCGACTCTCGGGGCTCCACAGTGAGCGTATCCTTGCCGGATTCGGCTAGGCTGGCTTCGGCCTTAGAGGCGTTCAGGCATAATCCCGCG